>JAFIDM010062945.1:329435-345162 GCA_023159025.1 Thereuonema tuberculata
GCTGGGGAAACCCAAGGTTTGAAACATACAAACATAATAATAATAATGTAATAAATAATAAGAGCTTTAATGGTATGTTTCTAAATATTAGAAGTTTACGAAAAAATTTTGATTATTTTCCTATGTATCTTTACAAATTTTTACCTATAATAGATGTTATTATTCTTGCAGAAGTTATCATAGGTAATGAAGAATCTAATTTATATAATATTCCTAATTTTAAAACAATCTATAAGTTACGAGAAGATAAGAAAGGAGGAGGACTAATTATTTATATCAAGAATATAAATAATATTGAATATATTAATATAAAATCTATTACATTTGAAAACATAATTTGTAAATTGAGAGAAAAACAGAATAGGATCAATAAAAATGGCAAAGAGATAACAATAGTTGCCATATATAGACCCCCAAATACTAATAAAAATAATTTTCTAATTGAACTAAATGATATTATGAAGAACATAAATAAAAAGATTAGTTAAGAAAGCCACTTTAATTTCTATTGGAGATATAAATATCGATATACTAAAGAATAAAGATAATCCACCAATACTAAAGTACTTAGAAATTTATCATTCTATAGGTTTAAAAAATTATATTTATGGAATCACTAGAGATGCAAAGACAAATATCTCACATTCTCGAACTTGTATCGATCATTGCTTTGTTAATAATCAGAAAGAAAACATCTTAGGGAATATTATACATAGTGATATATCGGACCATTACACTATTATTTTACAAATAAAAGAAATTGAAAAAAATTATAAAACTGAAAAAGGAATTAGGAATAAAATAAAAATCTAAGTTCATAAAAGATGAGAACAAATTCATAGAGAAAGTACAATCATTAGAAAATAAAATTAAGGAAGATAATACTAATAATCCAAATAAAATTATTACTCTTCTTATGAATATAATAAATCAATGTAAAAAAGATCCATATAATACGTATAATGGAAATAATTCAAGAAACCATAATAAAAATAACAAAACTTTTAAAAAGGAATGAATGACAGAAGATCTATACTTTCATATCGATCAAAAAAATAAATTATATTCAAGATATAAAAATAATAAAACAAATAATCTCTATCTTTCTGAATACAAGAAAAAAAGAAAGTGGCTCTGTAATTACAGTAGAAAATTAAAAAAAGAATATTATAAGAAAAAATTGGAAGAAAATATAAAAAATGGTAAAAACTATTGGAAAATTATACAAGAAATTACAAATAAAAATGAAAATACAAAAACAAATAATAGCTTGAGTAAGAGGTTGTCCCAAAATCGACGATTTTGGCCCCATTCGGATTTCGCTGAAAATTGGTATGCAGACTCCGTAGGGGGTGTATGGTCTACAGTAGCAATTAGAAGTGTGCCCGACTTCCGGTTAGACCGGAAATGGGTGAAGTTTGCTGTTCATTTCTATGCTGAAATATCAAAATGAAACCTATGCCCCACTCGGATTTCGCTGAAAATTGGTATGCAGACTCCTTAGGGGGTGTATGGTCTACAGTAGCAATTTGAAGTGTGCCCGACTTCCGGTTAGACCGGATATGGGTGAAGTTTGCTGTTCATTTCTATGCTGAAATATCAAAATGAAACCTATGCCCCACTCGGATTTTGCTGAAAATTGGTATGCAGACTCCGTAGGGGGTGTATGGTCTACAGTAGCAATTTGAAGTGTGCCCGACTTCCGGTTAGACCGGATATGGGTGAAGTTTGCTGTTCATTTCTATGCTGAAATATCAAAATGAAACCTATGCCCCACTCGGATTTTGCTGAAAATTGGTATGCAGACTCCTTAGGGGGTGTATGGTCTACAGTAGCAATTAGAAATGTGCCCGACTTCCGGTTAGACCGGAAATGGATGAAGTTCATTTCTTCGTTGAAATATCAAAATGAAACCTATGCCCCACTCGGATTTCGCTGAAAATTGGTATGCAGACTCTGAAGGGGGTGTATGGTCTACAGTAGCAATTACAAGTGTGCCCGACTTCCGGTTAGACCGGAAATGCGTGAAGTTTGCTGTCCACTTCTATGCTGAAATATCAAAATGAAACCTATGCCCCACTCGGATTTCGCTGAAAATTGGTATGCAGACTCCATACAGGGTATATGGTCTACAGTAGCAATTACAAGTGTGCCCGACTTCCGGTTAGACCGGAAATGGGTGAAGTTCGCTGTTCATTTCTATGTTGAAATATCAAAATGAAACCTATGCCAATCGATAGAGTTCGTTGTGGTGAGTAAAATTGTGGTGAGTAAAATGATATATGTCATATATCTACCTGGCATTTCCGGTAAGTAGCCTATATTCTGAAGAGTTTCATGACTTTTCTCGAAAATTCTAGTCTATTCATGAAAGTTCTAGAAAAATCTCGTCAGATTCAGAGGCATTTAGGCTCTCTGTCTTGATTATTCTAGACAATTCTAGAAGTTTCCAGAAAATGTTAGTGAAAATTCTAGAATTTTCAAGAGCATTCTCGAATTTTCTACTTTGACGTAGAATGAGGCAGGAAATGTCATGAACGTTCTGGAACTCTCGACAGTTTACCACACTTTTCCGTAGATTTCTAGAAATACCTCAACAGGTATATAAACCCTGTGGCTTTGCACGAGCACAGTCAGTTACGATTTCAACGTTAAGCAGGTCAGTACTATTTTTAACTTGTGCTAAAATGATGTAGTTGGCTGGCACAAATCCCTCCATCTTAATATAAACATCGGCATTCAAGAATGATATTCATTATTTTTTTCTATTATTTAAACCAGTGATTTAGATTAAAAAATCTTCCAAAAGGGCGGATCTTCCAAAATGGCACAGCAATATTACTGTGAATGCTCCACGGAAACGTGTGACTTTCAGCCACCGAACATGCATTTTCAAGTGCAAACGAGAGTCATCGCATATGTTAGTTCCAATAAAAGCCCGGAAAGAAGCTCTCAAGACTTTGAAAATCTCTATTCCAGCTAAAGCACGATGCTGGAATCATCATATCAATCCAGGAAACGATCTTTTTCATCGTGATTGGTTCGATCGTCTTTCATCAAATCGTGTTATCGAGCAAGAAACCACTGTTATGTCAGGACAAAATATAGCTGAATTGGTTGAAGAGTTGTTAGAAGAAGCCGCAGAAGGAGAAGAGGCGGGCGAAATCTTTGATGATATGACATCTACCTGCAATTCCGGTAGAAAACGACGATGATTCACTGGACGTTAATGTAGCTGCTGCCGAACAAGAAGGTTTCTCTCCTGCAGAAGATGCTTAAACTGCATTGCATATATAATACTTCAATCAAGATGTATTCGAAAATCATAATAAAATCACTAATAAAATAATGATACCCCAATACTCTTTGGTTTCTGCATTTTTCTTTCAGCAAACTTAAGTTTTACCAATTACAATGATAAAACCGGAAGTGCCAGCTAGACATATGACATATCATGTTACTCACCACAACGAACTCTATCGATTGGCATAGGTTTCATTTTGATATTTCAACATAGAAATGAACAGCAAACTTCACCCATTTCCTGTCTAACCGGAAGTCGGGCACACTTGTAATTGCTACTGTAGACCATACACCCTGTATGGAGTCTGCATACCAATTTTCAGCGAAATCCGAGTGGGGCATAGGTTTCATTTTGATATTTCAGCATAGAAGTGGACAGCAAACTTCACCCATTTCCGGTCTAACCGGAAGTCGGGCACACTTGTAATTGCTACTGTAGACCATACACCCCTTTCGGAGTCTGCATACCAATTTTCAGCGAAATCCGAGTGGGGCATAGGTTTCATTTTGATATTTCAACGAAGAAATGAACTTCATCCATTTCCGGTCTAACCGGAAGTCGGGCACACTTTCAATTGCTACTGTAGACCATACACCCCCTAAGGAGTCTGCATACCAATTTTCAGCGAAATCCGAGTGGGGCATAGGTTTCATTTGATATTTCAGCATAGAAATGAACAGGAAACTTCACCCATTTCCGGTCTAACCGGAAGTCGGGCACACTTCAAATTGCTACTGTAGACCATACACCCCCTACGGAATCTGCATACCAATTTTCAGCGAAATCCGAGTGGGGCCAAAAAGGACTAGAAAAATACTATCAATGACATGGGAACTATCTTTGCAAATTTGGGAACTAAAGAAATATGCAATTGCAATCAAAAACTATTAGATGTAAAAAAAAAAAATAATTGTAACTCCACGATATTGCTAACACCAGCTATAAATGAAATTATAAGCATAATTATTAAAATGAAAAATAAAAATTCTGTAGGAATAGATAATTTAACTGTATCCGATATAAAAAAATTTAATTCTTATTTTGCTCAAATACTAAAAATTTTAATTGATAGAATATTAAATAATGGAATTTATCCAAAAAAATGGAAAATAGCAAAACTTATTCCAATATTTAAAAATGGAAATCATTTATTAAGTGTAAATTATAGACCGATATCAATACTATCGACTCTATCTAAAATAGTTGAAACATATCTAACAAACTCAATTAAACTTTCTTTATTTGGCGCCTACATCATAATGGAACTCATCCCGAAATTTTCATGTTCCTAGATTCAGCGGTTTTGGCTGTGCGTTTAATGAGTGTCTATCAAAGGCAGTGGGTCTGGCCAGAGGTATAGATTAATAGATGAATGCTCTTCTATTCTTTCTGCACAGAGGTAAAATATTAGCTAAATATCCAGCTGAAAGTACACAAATATAAATGAACAATGTTTGAAGTCCATTTTTCTTTCTTATCTTCTTTCTACTTATTGTTATACGAGGGTGAGTGAAAAAGTAATCTGATAAAGTAAATTGATATGGGAAAACCGGCAGATAACAATCAATGAGATGGCTGAAATAGTGTTCATTAGTCGTTTTGTGAGCTGCTTCAGAGCCATTTGAAACCCACAATCAAATCAAAATGTTGTGGTTTGCTCCGTTCTGGTGTGCTGTTGCAGCAAGATAATGCTGAGCGGCAATCAGCTCCTGAGATAGTTGAAAAATTATTAGATCTGCATTTCGAGTGTCTTCCACATCCTTTATATTCACCAGACCTTGCACAGAGTAATGACCTTGGGTTTCGACCCCTCAAGAAGGCACTATGTTTCGTACGAAGTTTGGCACGGATGATGAGATGAAAGAGGCGGTGCATATTGGGCTTCACAGTCAATCAAAGATTTTCTTTCTTGCGGAATCCAGATTATGCTAAAGTGCTGGTACGCCTGTATTAAACGTAATGGGTTCTATATCAAAAAGTGATGAAGTGGTTTTGTTTGTATGTGTGTATATTTTGTCAATAAAAAATAATTAAGATTACTTTTTGACTCGCCCTCGTATTAACAAATATACAGCATCTCCGTAAAAAACATATTCACAAACTATAGCCTACTAATTAAGCAAATTTTTCGGAAAGTATTCTTTCTTTCCTTATTCAAGCGTTTTTAAAAATTGAAATATTTACAGATGTTTACATATCACTGTCACAATTAGCTGAGCACTGCTTTGAGCTAGGTCATTGCATTAATAATGAGGTTAAAGTATTATATATGGGCCATTCCATGCCAAATCATGCAGCCAAAACTTGATTTTAAACCCAAGGTACTCAGATTGTAATGAAAATTTGTATATATTATGTGACTATAAAAATAAGAAAAAATGCAAAGTTTCACTCAATTATTACAAGTAGTTTCTGAGTTACAACCGTTTGAAGTTTTCGGTAGTTTTAATTTTCGAGGACGGTTCGGGTCGGAAACAACCTGGAAGGATTTACGTTTTTTGTTACCATATTTATTTTTATGAAGGTAGAGGTTTCAAACTTGACTCATTTGCTATAGATTGTATACAAAATCAGATGACACTATGAGCATTAAAACAATAACTTTCCATCATAGTTAAAAAAATTCTGAAATGCAAGAAAAAAATATTTTACGGAATTCTGTACCTCACTTAGAAAAAACAACGTAGCAAAAATCTCTCTCCAGATAGCCCTACCCAACCAGATATCACTGAAAACAGGGTAAAAGTGTCTTTCAAAAGATGAAAAAAAATTGGTGGGGTTTTGAGTTATTGGTGGGGTTGAGTTTTATTACAATATAAAATTAATAAATTATTTTTAACGCTGCAAAATTTTATTCTCAACAAAATTTATTTTTTTATATTTTTTTTATGTATATCATATATATTTCCCATTAGGTATGATTATATAAACTGCATACCTGTGTTATGTGACTGAGAGTTTACTATATTAGTAAAAAATTAAATCTAATAGTTATCGTTTTTAATATAATTTTTCCATTCACCACGTCAGAGATTAATTTGTGTTTTATTTCTTTAAATGTAATATTGTCTTTGTATTCTATATTTAATTGTTTGAAAATTTTGTATTTGACATAATTATTGAATCTGTATCCAAAGTTATTACTTATTTTATCTATTTTAAAGATTTTATTCCAATCATGTCTGAACATGAACCCCCTCACATCTCCAACAGCCTATTCCAGTGGTGCCCAACTTTTCATAATATGGGGGCCAAACTTGACTTTGCTGTGAATTTCGTGGACCACAATGTGGCGGAATCTCCTATTCAACAACCAAAATAAAAAACGGAATCTCCTATTCAACAACCAAACAGAAAAAAAAGGTCCCATTAATAAAAATATGTACGTTAATATAGGAATAAAAGAGCGGGCCACATGTAACATCTTCACGGGCCGGTTATGGCCCGCGGGCCGTAGGTTGGGCATCACTGGCCTATTCTACTGTCAGTGTTTAGCTAGCTCTGCTCCAGTGAACATCAATTAGTAGCTGTGCTTTTTTTTTAAGAGTTAAATTTGCTTGTCAGTTTCCTGCGTTTTAAAATCATTTTGAATCCACTATTATCTATGTGAAGTGATTTACGTAAATTGTGAAGTGATTTAAGTGTTTTTTGTTTTTTTTGTTTTTGCCTTTTGTTTTAAATTATGGAAGAATTGCTTGCAGTAGTGACTATAGACCTAGTTTGATATGTAATGTTGGCATTTTATTAACCTCTTGGTGTAAAAACACTACACTAACAAAAAAAACAAGGATATTTATGTAAATTTTGAGAAAATGTCCAAACAAGAATAGATCTTTTGATGTGGCGCACAAGTAATCTCTATAGTGAGAAAGACACTATTTGTTCTCATCACTTGTGTTATTTTTTAAAATATTATGAAAAGAACCAAAAAACTTGTAGTGATCCGTTTAAGAGTCACTCTGTCCCCTTATCAAAGAAAAAAGACTTGAGGGTAATAACTTTAGAAAAAGTGAAAGAGGTTAAGGTAAATAGAAATATTACTTTAGTGCCAGGAAAGATGTTGTGCAGTAGCTGTCGAAAATCATTATTAAAAGCAAAACCTGACCCACAGCCAGACAATGAAGAAATGGTTATAAGTCATGAAAGTGATGATGAATTTGAAGATGAATTAAAAACGGCCAAAAGAGAGTTTGAAAAAGATAAACTGAACGAGACTCTTTAGGATTAGATGTAACTCCATTGAAACTTAAATCATTATCCGCTTGCTCAAAGGGAAAATAAGCAAAAAAAAGTTTAAACAGGCTAAAACCCAAGTTAAAAAAAAGCTATCATATGTCTTACAAATAAAGAACTCTCACAGTGAATCACCAAGTGAAGCTGAAGGTACAAAAAAAGAAAATGATTTAAAGAAACAATCTGCTGATCTTGATTATTTAGTTAATGTTATGAAAGAGAAAGGTAAAGACAGACTTGAGTAGGCGTGAAAAAATAGAGGTTTTAACAATCGCTCCAAAGTCTTGGTCTCGCCGGAAAGTAGCAGAGGAAATTAATGTATCAGAAATTTTGATGCAAAAAGCAAGAACTCTGTCGAATGAAAAAGGCATTTGGCGTTGCCAGAACCTAAAAAAGGCAGAACGGTCGCTGAAGAGACAATAAATACTGTAAAAGAGTTTTACCATGATGATGAATTTTCTTACATGATGCCATGTGCTAAAGATCGTGTTAGTATTGAAAAAATATGTACATGCAGAAAAGACTTCTTTACAAAAGCTTTTTACGTGTGTTAAATTTTTTTTAAAGTTAAAGAGCCAACACATAAGTCTAAAAATTAAGTTAAAAGTTAAAAAACATAAATATTTACAATTAAAACAAACTAGTTTCGGCCCCGTTAACGGGTCATCATCAGTGAATGGGATAAAATCGACAACCTCAGTCTCTTATGTAGGAAATTGTTCAGTAAAACGCCCAATGAGAAGCTTGGTCCAGATGAACCAATTGTCAACAGAATGCAAATGATGAAATTTGAATGTTTGGCGAAGGCTGCGATCCTGCCGGCAATCAAAGACAGCTGCCTGGTGGCGATCGAAGGAACTACAGTAGCGCACATGGGTTTGTTTACAAACATCCATTAATGTTTGTAAACAGAGCAGGCCTTGAAGGAAAGCTTTTTTTTTCCTCCATTACAAAACTGTTTACAATTGAGATCCTTAGGTTTTTTACAGAATCCATATTGATATATGTTCATAACGGAAGCACAGTCATTGATATATTTTTCTGACGTAGCGATCAATATGGACTCTTTGCATTTGCGCTTATAATGCGAGGTTTCATTTGCTAGAATCTTTGGATGACACATGTCGAAGGTATGTCACTTCCATATGCTGCACCGTATTGTAGGCCCTATTTTTGTTCCTGAGGGCCCGTGCATGTTCCGCCATGCGGAGGAGACTTCTTTTATGCAACCTAGATGAACTGTTTGTTGTTTTTAAGAATAGGTATCTACAGCTAAACTAGAATTTTCTAAATTTTGCTCTCTGAGACCAAAATGGTGTGTGTTGGCTGGTTCACCAGGCACTCATTGTGTATGTGTGTGCTTATACCACCAGAATGTGGAGCTTTTAGCTAATGCAATGAATCAGCATGATAAAGAATCTGTCCATAATATGTTAGTTTGTAACCGACAGAATAGAGATTGCATGCTGCGCCGCTGTGATAAATGTCCTAAAACATCTGAGCCACTGAAGCTTTATTTGGAAGACATCTTAGAAGATTTTGATGATGAAAATGAAATCAAATTTTCAGTGGGTAAGTGATGGCCGAATGATGCTACAGACAATGCTACTTCCTCGTCAAGAATTCATTGAATGTACTATTCGGAAAATTGAATCTCTTATCCCTCATTCTTTTATAAGAACTTCAAAACTTCATTTGAGAAAGACTTTCTATAACTTACACTACTAAGAGACAAATTTGTAGGGTAAAAAATGGAAACTTTGTTAACCTGTAGGGTAAGTAAAAATAAATTAAAGTCCTATGGTTACCTTATACGTTACAATATGCATTCGCTAATCTAGACCCAACTGCAGACAGAGTTTCAAAACAATTGTTAAAAAATTTTATAAATTCTTAATTTTGTAAAACTCTTTATTGAAGCTATGCTCCATATTGTATTTTTCTTTTCAAAAATAAAAATTTAAATTCCAACCATCTCAAATTTGTTTTACAGCTGATTTTGTTTAATCCAGACTTTCGGTGATTAGGAAAAATCTAGTCCTACTAACCATAGACTGGCATGACCATAGGCTTATTTATGTTCACTTTTACCCCTATATTGTTCCATCTATAGGCTAATTAGACTTTTTAGAATCTTGTACTTTTTACTTTAAGGCCTTAAAACCATATTTTACTCCGAACATTGGTGAGTGTAACAATTCCTAGCGTAAATACTATTTGTTACTTTGCATTGCTATAAAACTCTTAAAACTCAAAACCCCAACAATCTTATTTCACCCTTTGAAAGATAATTTTATACCCTTTCCAGTGATATATGGTTGTGTTAGGGTATCTGGAGAGAGATTTCAGCTGTAAGTTCTTTTTTTTGTGCATGTCACAGTTTCGGAAAAATATACTTCTTTAATTTTAGTACATGTTTTCACTAAGATGGAATGTTTTAATTTCAATGTTGATAGTGTCATTATATTCTGTATGAAATTAAGAACAAATGAATGAAGTTTCAAACCTCTAGCTTTATAAACATTGATTTTATCCTGGAATACGCAAATACATAGAAGCTCGTTCGGTGCCCAAATTGTTCTCGGAAGTTCAAATCAACTAAAACTTTAAAAGGCTATAACTCTGAAACTAGTTGTTAGAATTGGATAAAATTTTGTCTTTTTTCTTAACTTACTGTATACATTGAACATACAAATTTTCAAAGAAATCTGTGGCAAGTGGGTGTCAGTCCTGGATGACTTGGTATGGAATGGCCCATATGGAAAAAAGACTCTAAAACGATTAAAATACTAGATTATAATTATAAGAAATGGTAGAAATAGTAATCCTAATCGTAATGATAGAATGGAAGTTGATAAAGTACTGGTAAATTTAGCAGGAGAGATGGGAAAATCAACTATTGATAACAGAAAGTTGATAAAATTTTAAGAATTGAAGTTTTGAATTAAAGTAAATTTAGGAATTGTAAAAAGTAATATTCTTAGTTAATGGTAAGTGATTGTGAATTTAAACTATGTCCAGGAGAGTGTATGTGATAGGTAGAAATCTGTCATTATATCAATTTTTAAAAAAAGCTTAAAAAAGAAAAGAAGGAATACTTTCCGAAAATTTGCTTAGTAAATATATTTTGTGAATATATTTTTTGTAGAGATATTTTAAAAGAATATTTTTTATTAGTAACTCCTGCTATATCTTTCTTTCTTCAAGATTCATCATTGTAACACTGAACTTCATTTATATATGTGTATGTGTGTGTGTGTGTGTGTGTGTGTGTGTGTGTGTGTACTTAATTAATTTCATATTTAATCTTTAGCATTTAAAGTCAAAAAGTCGTACCTCCAAACTTTAGAACAAAAACAAAATGCACATTAAAAATAAAATTAAAAAATTCATGTGCTGGCCTCCACTAAAAATTCTGTTTATTAAAAGCTCCGGATCCTTTACAATTTTCATATATTCTTAAGATATAGAACTACCAAGTTGAAATGCTATAAAGCTTTATTTCATTTGTTTTCAGAAGAAATGGATAAAAAACTGCTTGTTCACAAAAGATGATATTAAAAAAAATCATATAGGTTGCGTTATAATCCATACAAAATCTTACAGAGGTTATTAAGGCTGTAATTTAATGAATATATATAAATAAAATGTCTGTTTATTTAAAAAAAATTATTTACTTCAGATGTTGTTATTCTAAGACAGATGTGAATTAAAGGAAACGTTTGAAGAATGCTTAACCATACAGAAATTAAATTTTGTATTAAAGTTTAAAAAAAAAATCAGTGAACGAGATATTTTTGTTTTCTCATCTATAGTCAAGCATTAATTCAAATTTAAAACTAAATTTATTGATTGATGCTCTATACGTTGCACAGTGGAGTATTCGACCTCAAAATTCGATCAAAATTATTTCTCTCTATTATTTTAAAGGATATGATTTTTAAAAAGTTTATTTTAATACTATATCGTATATTTAATGTGATAATCTCGTAAAAAATAAAAATGTATATGAAATAATTATGGTTGTATTTTGATAAAACATTAATAATAAAACGTGATACAATAAAATTTAAAAAAAAAACATTACTCAGTCACCTTCAAATATCCACACTCAGTTCTTGGATATCTTGTACTCACTTGTACAAATACTTCTGTAGTTTCTAGTGAAAAACACCCCCTGCTCCTGAGTTTCTGCCGTTTTCGCCTACAGCTTATAAATGGATCTGAAGTAGGCAAAAGCCTATGGAAAACATCTTTATAACATTGTTCCCACGAGAATTTTCTCGTAAAATCGAGTCTAATATCGAAAATGTTTGTTTCTGGCTCCAGCAGTCTCTTCTGATAGTTGTCCGATAGACAGAATGGCATTTTTAATAATGGCAGAACCATTTACGAGGATTTTTACATAATGTAGATGTGATTGGATGCCAACCATATAACTTGACATACAATTCCGCATTCACATTTGCGAAATTCGGAAACTTGCTTTCATTAATTTCAAAACCAGAAGAAATACCTGCTAATATTACTCTCAGTTTCTGTTCGAGATATATATCGATGCTTGTAATTTCAGCAGCTGTTTCAGGATCACTGAAAAACCTTCTGGATGTATTTCCCGAGTTTGAGTTTCCGAAGCCGGCTTTAGGGACATCTACTATCTGTCCTGTTTTTGCCTTGAAATCTTTTTTTATTCTTTCTTTTGTTTGTTCATAATGTTTTTCTCACTTTGACCCCTAACTTCCCACTTTTTCAAAGGCAGTTTATAGGTGATATGTAGAAGAGTCTCAAAGAATCTAATTCTCGCATGTAAAGTTGAAATTCCGAATCTGAGTGCTTCAGGATTCTCAGTCATAGTTGCCTTAAAATCATTGAAATCTTTTGAATTTTTTCCACGTCTCATAGTAGAAGTTGTAGGCCTAGTTGTGACCGCTTTGCATCTACCATAGTCGGAACCAAGGTGTGCAGAACATACATCACTGCTTCATTCAAATTTGCTAACTCTTGTTTTTTTCAATTGTTTAATTGTTTCTCTATATACTTTATTTCGTTTTTTGTAATATCATTAGGAATCTTATCCGAATGGATGACAGAAAAGCGGTGATAATAGCGTTGGGTTCTGCACAAAATGTTCTTTTGATCTGCAATTTTACATTGTAATCTTATGGGAACAAATGGAATACATTTGCATCATAAGCTCCTGAATCGTCTTGAAAGTTTTGCTGGAATCGAATCTGTTGACTACCTGCGCAGCCCCATTCCGTTGTAAGTTCCATATTTATTAATTCTTCTGCAGTTCAGGTTTCAAATACATCCACTAGATATTTGCATAGTCTTCAAGCTGTGTGATTTAAAAATCTTGGAAGAAACTGCCCGAGTTTCAGTTACACGCATAGACTCTTCCTTTGGATGGCAACCCTTTTTTATGGTTAATCTACAGAATCTACAGAATTTAGTTGAATCTACAGAAAACCTGTAATTCGTGTCACAGAGAAATAAATTGAAAATGATTAAAAATATTTGTCATTTTTCAAAATCACACTTTGATGTACAAAATATACTGTAATTTAGTATTTTATTTTTAAATTTTATATAATTAAGGTGATTTCTCACTTCCGTGGACTGTCGCCACCTAAAGTTGGATAACTGCTAAAGATCAAAACAGCTTTGTTTATTAATATTTTTAAATAATGAATACATTGTCAAATCAGAAAATATATAAATTTAACATAATGTTCAGTGAATTTTTCATTCTAATCATCAGTAAAATTGTTTTGGAACCTCAAGTCTTGTCACAAGGTTTAGCCATTGCTTCTGTGGACGTTCCTAAACTTTCTAAAAAGTCCACCACATGCGCTAGTTGTCAGAAACAATAGATTAGATGATCATTTTGCATTGGGAAGTGATTTCATTCGTCTGAGTCTCCCATTTCTCAGATAAATATTACCTTTTTATTCATTTTTCGTAATTTGTACAGATTATACCATTACTTCTGTGATATTATTTAGAACTTAATTTTTCTATGGAAAAATGATCATTACTGGGCATGATAATTGAAATATGGTAACTTCATTTTCTGAATGACACGTGTTCCTTGCCTCAAAATGAAGAGCACATGGGTCAATAAACATAAGAATTCGTCACTCTGTGGACATCACTTCCGTGGACATGTGGGGATCACGGAAGTGATGATTGTCCACAGAAGTGATTTCTTTTACTGATGTTTGTAATTTCACACACACAAGTGCCAGGAAGATAAGCCTATAAATTTTAACATTGCATTTGTGTTATTATTATCAGGTCGATTTTGAATATAAATTTTGTATTTTGTTCTTATTTGTAACAGGATGTCAAGAACAAAGAAAACATTATATACGGAAGAGAAAAAGATGAGGAGAGAACAATAAAAGAGAGAAAATGAGGAGAGCTAGAGAGAAAATACGACAGAAGCCAGAAAAGCACGAAAAAAAGAAAAAAAAAGATAGAGATCGCTACAACAAGAATAAAGTGGGAACGGTGAAACTTATTTCAAAACTGACAGATAGAGAGAAGAGGAAAGTTCGTGAAAAGTGGAGGAAACGCTCAAGGAATTATCGTGATTCGGAAAAACATAAAAAGACAGCATTAGACTTTATTGAGAGTCATACGCCACCTATTAGTCCAGAATTTCAAATATCAATCTCAGAATCCAGAATCACCCCTGACAAAAGACGAGGAACAAGTCGGAAAGAAAGCGAGAGGAAAATATCAAGAAAAAAAAAGAGAAGGGAAGAAGAGTAAATTACAGTACTTAGAAAAAACTGAAAGAATCCGAAAGAACAAATTCAAAACTTTGGCAAAAATTTCATACTTTAAACAAGCAGCAAACTGGGAAGGAGGACACTCTCGTAAAAAAGTAAATAGCTTTTAAGTGACGCATGAAATGTTTCCACAGTAGTGAGAAAAAATCTGCTTTGTTACAGTCAAAGATTAAATCAAAATACACTAGATCAAATTCTCTCAATGAGAAAACAACACTAAAAGTAATTACATGTGGAAAGCTTTTTGTAAAATATCGTTGCCAAGGATTTTTTACATTGCTAACTATACACCGGAAAACTATCTTGTCACGTACAGAAACTGTGAGAAAAAAGAAACTTACAAGGAGTCGACACAGCCTGTATCTTTAGAATTCAAGTGCCCTTTTGTGAGATGAAAGTACACATGAAGTACTTCAAAAATATATCTATACGTTGGGGCCAATGCTCTACAGATTTCGAGATATGCGGCGTTATTTTCGTATATTTTCAAGTACTGCTTTATTAACTCACTGCTGTTA
Organism: Thereuonema tuberculata; assembly: GCA_023159025.1. NCBI lineage: Eukaryota > Metazoa > Arthropoda > Chilopoda > Scutigeromorpha > Scutigeridae > Thereuonema > Thereuonema tuberculata. The sequence continues at coordinate 344,288 of JAFIDM010062945.1, forward strand.
TAAGAAAGCAAGTGCAAGCGTGAAATAATAGTTAACTTACCAGATTTCAAATCGATGAGTCCTGAGTTCGATCCAGTGCAAGTCTCATGTATTTTTTTTTATTATTTTCGTTTTACTTTTAATTTCATTTTATTTTTTTTATTTTTTTATTTCTTTTTGGTTTTTTCTCTTTTTTTATTTTTTTTTACCTTCTTTCTTTATAATAGTCTAATGTAAGTTTTTTTCCGTTTATGTTATGAATATTAGACAAAAAACCAATTTAAGATTAAAAGTAAATAAATAATCTTCTCGTGAACTTTGGTTTTTAATTAATTGTTCGCTTAATTAACTAAAGTAACCTTTTTTTCCTTATCATGGGATGATAATACTCATTTACTGTTCGTACTTAAAATTATTTCAGTTGTACATTTATTTTAAGTTTTTATGTAAGAATTTTAAATTTAATACTTCACTAACTGAATTTTTAATTTTTCTTTATGATAAAAAAAACAAAGTTAGTGTTCTCATTAATTTTGGGTTTTAATTAGAAGTACTTTAATTCTGAAAAATCAAGTAAAACATCTATTGTATATAATTACTTAAGTAACTAACCTTTTTTTCATATGCAAATACTTATATTAAAAAAAAAGAAAAGCTATTTTTAAGTAATTATATACAATATAATATGAAAATAAAATATCATATGAAAAATTAAAATTCAGTTAGTGAAGTTTTACATTTAAAACTCTTACATAAAAGCTTAAAATAAATGCACAACTAAAATAATTTTAAATACAAACAGTAAATGAGCATCATAACACACATGATAAGGAAAAACTTTAGTTCATTAATAAAAGAAGTTTAACGTGCCGGAATAATTCAAAGTTAGGTATCAA
>JAFIDM010062945.1:348575-392657 GCA_023159025.1 Thereuonema tuberculata
ATTCCTTTTGTGCTTGCCGGAAGGCAGGTCAGGGAAATTTTGTATTTTTTATGTTGATTAATTTTTGGTTAGGATTTCTTCGGTGGGAGGTCCCATTCTCGGGTGCAAGAAGCTGGATACTAACACCTTGCGCGCCTTCTGAGTTGTGATCAGGGGAGTTTGGCTGGCTGAGGAGTCCTAATGAGGATGAAACGGTCCGTCCCAGTCTCTTCCCGATGACAACTCAAGGTGCGAATCCTAACTTTAGCTAAGTGCTTTAGTTCATTAAGTTAACTAATTAATTAAATACCAAAGTTAACGAGAAGATTATTTATTCCCTTCTAATCTTAAATTGATTTTCTGTCTAATATTCATAACATAAACGGAAAAAAACTTACATTAGGCTATTATAAAGAAAGAAGGTAAAAAAATAAATAAATAAAAAGGGAAAAAACAAAAAACAAAGTAAAAAAATTAAAAAATACATTGAAATTAAAAATAAAATTAAATTACAAATAAAATAAATTACAAATAAAACGAAACTCAACGGGAATAAAACTCCGGACCCACCGATTTGAAATCCGATGAGTTAACCGTTATTTCACGATTGCACTTGCTTTCCAATGACAGCAGTCAGTTAATAAGGCAGTACTTGAAAATCGACGAAAATAACGCCAAATATATCGAAATCTGTACAGCATTGGCCCAACATATATATATATATATATATCTATATTTTTTTTGAAGTACTTCATGTGTACTTTCATCTCACAAAAGGGCACTTGAAATCTAAAGATACAGGCTGTGTTGACTCCTTGTTAGTAAGATAAGAGAAGATGTACAGTATTTAAAAAAATTGAATTTCACGTAAATATTTTAAAAATCCTTCACATCAACACATTATCTTAAAAAAACCTTTAATATCCGTGACATTTTGCATTCTTTGAGCAAGATTGCTTCATCAGACAGTTAGGGATAAGCTTTAATAACCCATTCCCTAATACACAGAAATCATGACAAATGATAGAAGTTTACAGTGATATATTACATTTTATATTTTATTTTTGGAAAAATTCAAAACTAGCCGATTAACTGCACGAAAGAAAGAAACAGTTACTAGAAATAAACAGAACATCAAATAAGCCTGTTGAATGACTCGATGAATAACCATCACTTAAAGTTTCTCCTGAACCATCCTCATTACAATCACGGGGACACAACTGTAATTTATCAGTTTTTCTGTAAACTGCGGCCTTTCTGAATTTTACTACCAAATGCAAATTCAAGAGAAACCAGTTTATGCAAAACGCATGCAAACATGTCCGTTATGGTGAAAAATAATGAAAGTATTGTGATGATAGATCAGAGAACATCTCAGGAGTGATCAAGGAGATGTGCTCTGAGAACATGAAAGAAAAATGTCTAGAGGGAATGTGAAAAGAATGCAAGCAGAAAAGTGTTAAAGCTATGGACTTTGAACCTCTTGATAAGGTCAAATAGGAGCAGTGGGTAACAAAGAAGATTGACGTTACTATTAAACAAAGTATTAAAAAATATTAGAAGACTATAAAAGAAATTATGGAATTCTCAAAGCAAGAGATTTATAACCATCTTGAAGTTCATACCGACTTTCATGCAGTATGTTAACAATGTCAACCATCAGCATGAAACAATTCATCATATAAAGAATATTAATATTAAGGAATATTAGGTAAAATTTGTATTTTAGACACAAATTTGTATTTCCACCAAATGATGATATTTGTGTGGTTGAAAAGAAAGAAATAATTATTACACTGCAAAAGCCTAACGACCCCACAATAGAGGATACTACGTTTTTCAAGAAGACTTGTCTTTCACTTCCAGTCTTTATTAAATATAAATTGCAATATTTTGTGTGGAAACAAATGAATAGATGGAGGTAAAAGAATCCTGATTGCTTTTCCCTTAGCAGATGTTAGCCGAGGCTAGTTAATCCCGTATTAAAAATTAAGGCTTAATAAGAAAGTAAAAAAACAATAGTAAAAGTGTAAATAAAAAAGTTTTATAAAATATCATCTTTTATAACATAATATCACAATATTGCACTCAGCAATTGAATTCCTTCAATTATATAGGAATATGAACGAGCATTAAATTTACATTAACATAAGTTCCATCTTGACATCAACATTCTAAAAATAGAGATGGGAATTCTTAACATCAACTATTCTATAGTTCAATTCTAAGGCTATTCATTACTTTAACTGAATGTTCTTTTCCTCAATTGGTTAAACTGAAGCTTAACTGCGACGCATAAGAGAACCTAGTTACAAGCGTTCCAAAACTTCTAGGGACTCGACGAATTCTGCGAAGCACTGGGGAAATAGAAAACATACTCACACAGAGATGTTCGGCACTGCATTCAGTTGACTGGAATAAATGTTCTCTTCACTGGAATCTACTCCTGTAGATGGGCACAACACATATATCCAATATGGTGTCTTACGCTCGATATTGGAACAACGATTTCACTGAACAGCTTTTCAATGGAAATACATTTTACTGGCACTGGTATTTCCAAGGAATAACAAGAAAAATCAATCTGGATATTTCCTAGTATTTAATCACTAATTATTGAAGCCTTTTGCTTTTTCAATGATTCAATATTAAAAGCACAGCACTCATGAACACATCATGAGAACACGAACTACAGAAACTTACTGCCTAGATTAACAGAAACCTAAAGAACACTGCACGTCTTGTTAATTACACAACAATTCATTTGATCACACAATAGCACTGTTCTTAATAAACACACCCGTAATACCAGCGCCTTTGTTACTTAACAAGAGGCTTCTTGCTGTTGTTATGGGAACACATTTTCAGGATTTTTTTTTTAACTTAGGCCATGCAGTGTGAAATGCATCGTGTTTGAATAAACTATAAGGTAAGTCACTACTATCTTTCACACAAACACAATGCTCCCCCTCATTTCACACTGGAGTGCCTAATAAAAAAAAAATAATACTTCACTACATAATTCACAGCAGTTCACTACACGCATAGCACTTTGAGCTATGACATCAGCTGCCGAAATCTTGTGCCATTCACGGCTTTGGTCAAGATATCCGCTGGATTGTCTTGACTGGGCAAATATTTCAGGTTGATTTCGTTTCTTTTAACGAAATCCTTGATAGGATAATATTTTATAACTGTATGCTTACTTCGAGTGATATCAAATTGGTTCTTCACTAATTGAATTGTTGGTTGGTTGTCACAGTACTGTGTTGACACTTCCTCATACACTTTCTCGAACCCTAACTCTCCAAGAGTGCGTTTTTGTCCGATGAGCTCTCGGACACAATCATTGCATGTTCACTTTCCTGTGTGGATTGGGCGACTATGCGATGGCGCTATCACTATTTCTTCATGCGATGGCGCTATCACCTATGAAAATCACTGAACCATAGGGGATTTTCTATTTTTACGGTCTCCGTAACTGGCATCAGAGTAAGCATAGATTTTCTCCTCTCCTTTGGAGAATATCATCTTCATATTTGTTGTACCACGTAGGTATCTCAAAATTCGTTTTACGTTCAGCACGTCACGATCCGACGGAGAAATAAGATTCACGGCACAATTGTTGATTGCATATGTTATATCTGGTCTTGAGCAATTGCAGAGATAATTCAAGCTTCCTACAATACTCCTAAATTTCAGATGCTCTGCCTTTGCATTGGCGTTGCATTGGCGTTATCTTCATCTTGAATTTTGCGAGATCACTCTATTATTGGGGTGTTGACAGGTTTACAGTTACTCATTTGCTGTCTTTCCAAAAAATCACAAATAAACTTTTCTTGTGAAAGCTTTTCATCTTTCAGGTCATAGTTGATGTCCATGCCTAAGTAACTACTGATGCACCCTAAATCTTTTAATTTGAATAACTTGTTCAAAATACAGTCGGACCTCTATTTAACTAACCTCTATTTTGCGAATTTCTCTATTTTGCGAACTTTTCTTTAGAACCAAGAACATTTTGCTAATTTCTTCGTAAAATAACCTCCAAATAGCGAAGTGCATTTTCTATTTAACGAACTTTTTCGTGGTATCTATTTCTTTTTTCTCCTTGAAATGTTTTTATTATTTATATTCCCTTAGAGGAAATGAAAGAAATATGGATACAGCTGAGGTAAAAAGAAGAAGTTAACGATGATGTGGTGATTGATGATTATCTTTCGATTGATTTTGAAGTAGAGACCTCGGAAACACTAACTGAATCGGATATTTTGGACAGTGTGAAACATAAAAGCTATGAATTGCGATGAAGATGAAGATGATGAAAATGGAAATGATAATTATACAGAAATCAAAAACCTTCGTATGATGAAATGCAAAGATGCGAGTTATGCTATGAGCAAAAACACTTTTCAAAAACAAAACTTAAACAAAATTAACAGACTTTATTAGTAAAATTTAAGTACGCATGTGGTAATGTATGCTTGATGTCATTAAAAGTATTATTTTTTTAATAAAATTTATTGTTTATGTATTTGAAATCTGTTTTATGTTTTGAAAGTAATTTTAAAAGGTGAATCTCTGTTTAATGAATTTTCCCTATAACGAACTTTTTTTCGGGATTTAGCGTTAAATAGAGGTCCGACTGTACGTTTAATTTCATTAACGGCGCTAACTTTGTGACCCAATATTAATATGTCATCCTCATAAATTAATACAATGCATTTGTCGTCATCATGATTGAACATGAATAAACATGGCTCCGACTTAACTTCATTAAATCCCTTTTTTAATAGCTGCTGTCTAAGAGTCTCGTGCCAATTCCTTCCGGCCTGCTTTAAACCATAGATGGATTTAAGCAACTTCAATCCATTGCATTTTTTGTCTTTCAACTCGACTCCTTCAGATACCTCAATATAAATATCGTGATCAATAGTTCCGTTGAGATATGCTGATGTAACATCACACTGATGTATGTCATGTTTCTTCTGGACCGCTACTGCCATCAACATTCTAATTGTAGCTAGGCTTCGCGTTGGCACGTACGTGCGTTTATAATTAATGTTTCTCTTTTGTAGATATCCGTTTACCACTAGTCTGCTCTTATAACGTGTTATCCTGCCCTTGGCATCTTTCTTAATCTTGAATATCCACTGCGTTGTAAGAGGACTAACATAGTCGGGTAAATCAGTTTCCAACCAAGTTTTATGTTGCTCCAAATTATCTATTTCTTCATTGATGGATTCTCTCCATTTAACGCTATCCCTGCAATTCATTGCTTCTGCATAGTTTGATGGAGTGGTGGAGTTCGTCCTTTATACGTTTACTCTTATTCGTCTACTTCTTAGATTCATAAAAGTTCCTTCATCGTCTTCGCTTTCGATAGGCGAATCGGGTTCGAATGATTCTTCATTTTCGCTTTCCTTTGAGGAATCATTTTCAATTGCAGATAAGGATGAGTCAATCTTGGATTCGTGTTCGGAATTCGCATTTTCTTCGGAAGAATTTGATTCCGACTCATCATGCTCAGTAGGGACATTTAAGAAATCGAATTGATTATCTTCTTTCGTCTTGGTGATCTTGAGGAGTTCGCTGCCGCATTTATTTTCGTTTATGCAGACGTTGCGGGTCTCAGCGATCTTTTCATCTTCGGCATCAAACACAATATAGCCTCTGGTGATATTTGATAACTAAGAAAAATAACCTTATATATTCTTGACTCGGATTTATTCTGAATTCGGACCTTCGGTAGTTTTAAGTAGGCAATACTTCCAAACTTCCTCAGATGTTTCTCGCTCGGAGTCTTCTGATCTTTGTACCATCTCGTCAGTGGTACAGCATAGTTGATACTATGGTGCGGTGTTCGGTTGAGTACATAATTTGCGCATTGTACTGCGTATGTCCAGAATTTCATGGGAAGTTCGGCGTCTATTAGTATAGTCCGAGCTGTATCTAGAAGTGACCTATTGAATCGTTCTGCAATTCCATTTTGCTGGGGGCAATATGGGGAGGATCGTTGGTATTTAATTCCTTTCCCTTCCAGAAATTCAATTAATCTTCTGTTTGTATATTCTGTCCCATGATCGGAGAGTATGTGCTTCACTTTGAAACCGCTGGATCTCTCGGCATACGCAATGAATAACTTGACAAAGTCACAAACTTTTTCTTTGCTGTCAATGATATGTACGAAACTTCTGCGAGTGTATTCATCGATAAACGTTAGGATGTAATATTTCTTGCCACTCTAGTCTTTTATAGGTCCACATAGGTCCGTATACACAAATTCAAGCGGCTGAGATGACCTGATATTTTTGATCCTTCGATGATCTATGTTGGTCATCTTACCTAGCTTACAAACTTCACAGATGTAATCGTTTAAGTTTTTGGGTACTTCAACACTTTCCAGTCCCTTTAATAGATTCTACTCTAGAATCATTTTCATCTTTTTCACTGAGATATGAGCCATCCTTGAATGCCATAATAGGAACCAGTTATGTTTCTCTTCATTGAAGTAGCACCTCGAGTTTCCATTAATGGGTTTACAGTTCAACTTGTACAGGTTGTTAGTCCTATGACCTAGCATTATTCTTTGGCCGCTTGACTTGTTCACAATGTACTGGTTGTTCTTGATGTATTGTGTACACCCATGTTCATCTAGAGCAGGGGTCGGCAACCTTTTGTTGTAAGAGGGCCAAATATTTTATGTGGGGATTACTGCGGGCCGCAACAACCAAAAAAAAAGGAAAATCTTATTTTAACAACCAAAAAAAAAGGAAATCTAAATTTAAGAACCAAAAAAAAATCTTCCAACACGCTTCCAATATCTTCATCTATCTTCCAATATGTGTTGGTCAACTTCACAATATGAAAACGCTTATGGTAAACTTCAATTCTTAAATCAACAGTTACAATTCCGTATGCTGGAATAGGATCATCTGATGCCCCGAAAATCTGCGTTGGGCTACTTAGCTCCTTATAGCTAGAAAACATTTCTTTGCTATTGCACATATTGTTACTTGTGGTGCTATCTATAAACCAATGCGAACGATTGTTGGGTTTCCCCTGACCTCCGTACATTAAGGTCATGCTCGTAAACTTCTTTGATTTCTGGCTTTCACCTTGCCCTTCATTTAATCTTTGTTCGCTTTCTCGCGTTTTTACGGCAGTTTCTGGTGATATGGCCCGTTTTCCCGCAGTTGTAACATTTTCTATGTTCACGGGGTTCTTGTTGGGTTTCTCGATTGGGGGCTTAAACACAGACTTGAAACTTTCATTGATGGAAGGGTTTTCCATTTCCATTTGTATGTTACTGTGTCTCCTGTTGTATTCGTACAACACCGATTCAATTACAGATTCTGATTTGTAATTACTAGCCATTTGGGAAACCATGATCCCTTGAGCACATGAATCATAGTTCGGGGGTAAACCCGATAAAATCAACCAGCTGATTTCATGGTCCGGAATCTGCCCTCCTTTCTCCGTGATTTCTTTTACCAACAACTTGATCTTAATAATATTGTCCGGTAAATTCTCGTCAGATCTCAATTTGCTTTTGTTGAACAAATCTCGTTTCAAGTCGGTGACCTTAAGGTGATCAACTACATTAAACTTGTTCTCAATCTCTCGAAGGAGTTGGCTCGGATCATCAAACTCTTGTAATAGCAACCTAAATTTTTCTTCGATAGATTCATTAATGAGGCCCCCAGCCTTCTGTGATTTATTTAGCAGCTTATATTTCATAGGTTGATCCTCCATGTTTTTCAGCTCTTCCAAAGGGGTATTGGCAACATCCTAAAGACCGTTCTTTTGTAATGCCGTCCGAATATACATTTTCCATCTGACATAGTTGTTTCCGGAGAAGAAAAGCATGTTGGTGGCCATGTTTGCAATTTTGCTCGTTACAAATTGACACTTAAGCACGGCACTTCCTTTACCTTTTCGGGATAGCTAGCCCAGCGCGCAGTGGAAGCGTGCTGGGCCCATAACCATTTGTGTGGAAACAAATAAATAGATGGGGGTAAAAGAATCCTAATTGCTTTTCCCTTAGCAGATGTTAGCAGAAGCTAGTTAATCCCGTATTAAAAATTAAGGCTTAATAAGGAAGTAAAAACAACAGTAAAAGTGTAAATAAAAAAGTTTAATAAAATATCATCTTATATGACATATAATCACAATATTGCACTCAGCAATTGGATTCCATCAATTTTATACGAATATGAACGAGCATTAAATTTACATTAAAATAAGTTCCATCTTGACATTAACATTCTAAAAATAGAGATGGAAATTCTTAACATCAACTATTCTATAGTTCAATTCTAAGGCTATTCATTACTTTAACTGAATGTTCTTTTCCTCAATTGGTTAAACTGAAGCTTAACTGCGACGCATAAGAGAACCTAGTTACAAACGTTCCAAAACTTCTAGGGACTCGACGAATTCTGCGAAGCACTGGGGAAATAGAAAACATACTCACACAGAGATGTTCGGCACTGCATTCAGTTGACTGGAATAAATGTTGTCTTCACTGGAATCTACTCCTGTAGATGGGCACAACACATGTATCCAATATGGCGTCTTACGCTCGATATTGGAACAACGATTTCACTGAACAGCTTTTCAATGGAAATACATTTTACTGGCACTGGTATTTCCAAGGAATAACAAGAAAAATCAATCTAGATTTTTCCTAGTATTGAATCACTAATTATTGAAGCCTTTTGCTTTTTCAATGATTCAATATTAAAAGCACAGCACTCATTAACACATCATGAGAACACGAACTACAGAAACTTACTGCCTAGATTAACACAAACCTAAAGAACACTGCACGTCTTGATAATTACACGACAATTCATTTTATCACACAATAGCACTGTTCTTAATAAACATGCATAATACCAGCGCCTTTGTTACTTAACAAGAGGCTTCTTGCTTTTATTATGGGAACATATTTTCAGGATTTTTTTTTAACTTAGGCCATGCAGTGTGAAATGCATCGTGTTTGAATAAACTAAAAGGTAAGTCACTACTATCTTTCACACAAACACAATGCTACCCCTCATGTCACACTGGAGCGTCTCCAGACACGTCTGCGATGATCGTCAGGACACAGTTGGAAGCGGGATTCGTCGCTAAACACTATACGTCCCCAGTCAGCATCATTCCAACCGCATCGAGCAGTGCACCACTGTAATTTGACCCGGTGTGCAGACGTGAGTGGCAGGTGGCGGAGCGGTCGGTACGAGCGTAGATGTCGCTCTCTCAGCCATATGTGAATGGTCATGGTGGACACTCGTGTGCGGGTCGCATGTCTGATGGTTGATAACGATGATTCAGGCGCTGTGACAGCTGATCTGACAATCACTCTATTCTCCCGGTCTGCTGTGGCCCTAGGTCGACCGCTAGCTTCATGACACTGAAATCAGCCATTGTCCACCCATTCCTGCCAGCATCTTCTAATCGCCGCATCACTTCGACCCATATGACGAGCGATTCTCCGATTTGCCCAACCTGCCTCTTTCAATCCAATGATACGACCTCTTTCACTCTGACAGTTGCACGTAATTAGCTCGAATCCTGCGGCGAGGCATTTTTTCAGTCGTTGAAAGATATTCTAACTCGCAATGCAACAGAAATTTTGACCATCAGATTGAGAATCGCTTATGATATACACCTACAGAGTGCGCAGTTCCGATGCGCTGTAGCTCTCGCTATTCATTCATTGGACACCAAAGTTTAATCATGTGGATGGACGGTCCCAATGTCTTTGCATACGAAATTTCATTGCAATCGGACAAATCCTTCTAGGTGTATTGTTTTTTTTGGTAATGAGTGTAGATGGATTTACATCGATTCAGAGTACCCCTGGCATATTTGAACATGCGCGTTGTGATGACAATGTGAGGTATGTGTTGCTGCTGGTGGAAGCCACTTCAAACACCTCATCTAAAGGGCTACTCCGTAATCTACGTCTGTATTAATCAATCTTTTAAGCATTTCTCTACCCATGTTCAAATCGTTTTTCATTAGTTTACCTTTCGTTTCCCAACGATTTCAGGCCCAACTATATTAAATATTTATAAACAGCGCACAGAGGAGTATTCGAACTCAAAATTCGGTCAAAAGACTAAAAAGATATAATTTTAACAATAGACAGTCAATTTACATTATTTGCATTGTTTACAATTCACTATTCGAGGTAGCAAAAACCGATTCCAAATAAGGCCTGAAGCCGCTCACTAGAGGCGCAGGTAGTCGGAATCTAGTCGATGTTGAATGCGCACGCGTCTTTGATTTCGATACACCCTCCATTTCAACAACTTTATAGTTTTTGTTTTCAGTAGTTTGTAGTGATTTCTTGGAAAGATTTTCAATGGATACGGAATGTACTTAATTGTGATATCAAAATATGTTTGTTTTTCTTGACCATCAAGAAAAATGGTTACTTTATTTTTGAAATGAAAATGACTTATACTAAAATATTAATATTTTGAAGTTATTAAGTTATTTAGAAAAAAGATGTTATTGTAATAGTTCCAGGCATGATCGGGCAAACATTTTTTTTATAGATAACTATACACCGTAGTTGTGCTATCCAAATAGAAATATGTCATCCATAATGCCACCTTTTTTTTAAAGACAATTTATTTTTCGTAGGTATTTTTTGGTCATTTTGCACGTTTACTTAAGAAGTTGTGTTTCATTTTAGATTTGGCCCCAAATCATTTCCAAATGTCTAGAAGATCATACATGCTTATACAAGATTATACATGCGTTTTAAAGACAGCTGTAAACGAAAACTGGATCAAAAATTATTGGACATGGTACGGAAGATTAAGAAATGTCCAGAAAATGAGTTTCGAACATAAAGAGGAATGATCTGAGACATTTTAAATCAGATTTGAAGCTAAGATGTAGCTCAGCCAACAATACAGAAGCACGTTTTCTAATTAAATAAGATAGTGACAGCGATTAGTAAACCAATCACAATGCTTCGCAACGGCTTCTGTTACGTATAAGATAATATAATTGATATTGCTTTAATTTCCTTATTATTATAAATGTGATTGTTGCGAATGCAAAAGGCGCAATAGTTGCGATTATTGTGATTGTTGTGATTGTTTTAGAGGTTATTACAAATGTGATTGTTGCCCATGCAAAAGACGCAATTGTTGCGATTGTTGTGAATGTTGTTATTGTTACTAATAATAATTTAATATTTTAATGATACTTGTCCACAGACAGACGGACAAACCGGGATTAGAAGGCTTCTGATACCAGTATCTGAAGCCTAAAATGAAAACTGGCTAGACAGTACCATAACATTGCATAGCTTTTCGACGATATCTACATCAAAACAAGAACGACCACACAAGCCGCTTCTAAATTGCCTAAGTTAGGCCTAAGTTCCAAAAATCGAACAGTTGCCTGATTGCCAGAAGCAAGATTTTGTGAGTATGAACTTTCGTTGTTTTTTGGATGAACACACCGCGCAAAGCATTCCCGAAGCCGGAAGATAAAGGGAAGGTTAGAATTCGAACAGTTGAGTCGTACAAGGATTAATGTACTCTTTGGCATATTAATTGCATTAGGAAGAACCCTTTAATGCACAAATCTAAGTTGATAAGCCAATAAGTTATTTTGGAACTTCTGAAGAACTGGAACTTTGATTTTAAGATATATAATTGCCTATTCAGAAACTTAAGTCAAAGAAAGCTTTTGTAGTTAAAATTGTAAATACGTTATTAAACGTTTTGAGTGTTGAATGTTAAACTACATTCATATTACAATTCAAGTTTCTGTTTGTATTTTTTAACTGGGTGATTATTTCAACTAAGCTATTCCTTTATTAAACCTTGTTAAGAATAAGTATTGGGATTCTACCGGCAAAGAGGAATTTATATATACGTTTTATCTTCCTCTCAAAGTCATTTGTTTGTTATCTCACAACAACAATATTGAACCCCATAACATTGCTGTATCGGATCGGCGTGTCACGCTTTTTTTTCATCTTCGTTTAATTTTTTTATTCCATGACATTCACTCCCCCTCTTTGTCCACATTATAGTTAGTTGTGAGATTTTTGGGCGAAAATGACAGTATATTTGTGGAGTTTGAGAATACATCACATATCTAATTATTACCAGCAAAGGGGAATTTATATATAGGTTTTATCTTCCTCTCAACTTTATTTGTTTGTTATCTCACAACAATAAACGGTTATAGGCCCAGCTCGCTTCCACTGCGCGCTGGGCGGTTAATCCTACGAGGTTAAGGAATTTATAAGTTTTTGTTTAATCATCAAAGTGAAGCTTGAATCAATTATTTGACATGAAATATGGCCAGTAACATGTTATTGTTTTGCTGGACGAACTATGTAAAGTGGAAGATGAATATCTGGACGTCCCTTGATAAAAATGGATTGTGGGATGTGACTAATACACCACCAACGAGCTGAAGAGTATGGAGGACAAGCAAATTAAGTATAAACTGCTGCATAAGTCTCAGAAGGCGATAGGACTTATAAATGAATCATTCTATGAGAAATTCCGAATGTTGCTTCAAGAAGAGAACGATTCCTATAAACTTCTACATGAAATCGAAACAAAATCCAACATTGTTGATCATTTAAAGGTCATTGATCTAAAGCGAGACCTACAATATTAGCTAGCTCGCAAGTGATTAGAATCTACCAGACAGTATATTCAAAATCAAATTGCTGGTGAATGAAATTGTTTCTAAAGGCGGATCCATCCCTGACCAAGAGATCAGTTGGTTAATTCTATTTGGCTTACCAAAGACTACGACTCTTGCCCTCAGGGTATCATGGTAATGCAGAAATCAAACAACTACAATTCTGATCTAGTAATCGAAGCCATACTACAAAAGTGCAAAAGGAAACACAGCAACATTCGAGTTGAAAAACGCGTCGCAAGTGAAAGCTTTAAGTCGACAGTCACTCCTTCGACCATGATAGCAGTCGCTCCATCGAGCAAGAAAACATCCTTCAAATTTAAAGATAACAGAAGATGCTATGATTGCGGAAAAATGGGCCACATCGCGAAATTCTGCAGAAAGAAAGGAGACAAAGAAGGGAAAACCGAAAAACATGCATCCAATGGGCACAGCAAAACTAAGAACTTCACAGGAGTAGTAGTTATGTTCAGAGACCAGGATAAGCTGCATAGTCAATCAAACTGGTACACCAAGGGCGAATATAAGGGGGGTGCCGAGTGGGCCCGGACCCCCCTCTCCCGAAATAATGAATATAAAGAAAAACATAAGTAAAAAGGTTAGAAGAAAGAGGATAAAATAGGATTTTCCTTTTATATTCACTATTTCGGAGGTCCCGGCCCCCCCCCCCCCAAATTTTTTTTGGGTTGTTAAAATAGGATTGCCGGTTTTTTTTTTGTCTTTTTGGTTGTTAAAATAGGATTGCCGTATTTTCCTTTTTGGTTGTTAAAATTCCTCTTGCCCGAGGTCCTTTATATTAATCTTGCCCCTCCCCCCAAAAAAAATATATATATATTCTATATTCGCCACTGTGGTACACGGACAGTGCCCCAAGCAATAACATCAGTTATTGCAAAGAATTATTTAGTTCATATGAAGAACTCAGGAATCCTACACAGATTTTTGGAGCTGCAAATCTGCTATTCCCGCATATGGAGTCGGATCTGTTGATCTGGATACAGAAATATTTAAAGATCAATCACAGATAGTTAGATTGACGAATAGTTACTTTGTGCCGGAGATGTCAGTTAATTTCATTTCCGCAGGAGCGTTGGATGGCACAAAGTCACAATAAGTACTTACTCTGGCATGCCAGATTTGCTCACGCCTCTCCTCAGAAAATGAAAGTCATCCAATTAAAGGGATTATTAAAGAAACTGGATAACATTGTGATTTCCAAAGATCAAAGTGAAGATGTTTCTGAAACTTGTAAGCAAGGGAAAATGATAATGTCAGTTATCGTAGGCTCAAAGACATTAAGTTGTCCGCATCTTAGGTCTATACCAACCTCTGTGGACCAATTTTGGACCAAAGTGGCAAGAGGAATTACATCATTACTTTCATCGATGATTTCTCACGGAGAAGTTTCATTGACATCTTAGATAGTAAGAAAGAAGTTTTTGAGCATGTAAAAAGGTTTATTGCATATGCAGAACGGTCGTGCGGACATAAGATTCAAAATCTTATTTCAGACCAAGGGACTGAATATACCAACAAACGTATTATTGAGTTTCTCAAAGACAGAGGTATCAAATATCAACATTTCTCTGCTTATTGTCCTCAACAAAACGGAAACACGGAGAGATTCAATCGATCTCTTCTCGAAGTTGCGAGAACTATCGTGATTAATGCTGGACTCCCTTTGAAGTACTGGAATTATGCCGTGCAATTAGCAAACTATGTTCTCATTCAAATCCCACATCGTAGTATCAGGGACGAAATTCCACTATCAAGATGGTACAAGGGAAATAGGATACCAAACATGAAACATTTCCTAAAGTTTGGTAGTATAGCATATCTGAAATTGCCCAAAAGACTAAGTAATAAGTTTGCTACGAGAATTCATCAAGAAATTTTCTTGGGCTACTCGTACAACACCAGAGGCTACGTGATTTATGACGTGGAAGACAAACGAATTATAAAAACCCGAAACGTCTACATTAAAGATAACAGACGCGGAAGCGAACATCTCGATATGAGTTTAACAAAAGATGACGAAAGTTACAATCGTTTATCAGTTCCTGAAAAGTCCGATGAATCGGATTCGAGCTGGGAAGATGAAGAAAATACAGGCAATATATCCAGTGCAGCTTCCCCGACATCTTGTGATGATTCGTCAAAGTGAGGATTCCTCAGAATCCGAATCCACGACTGAACAATTAGACGAAGAAGGAAATTACATGAAATTGAGAATCAGTCGAATCAAGAAAAAAACCTAAAAATTGGATACATATTAATAGTCTTTGATGTAACTCCAACGAGTTACTCAGAAGCTATGAAAGGAAGCCTGAAATGGAAAGAATCTATTAATGAAGAACTTAGGAACCTTGAGCAGCACAGAACCTGGAATGAAACGAAATCCCTGACTATGTAAGCTCTGTAACTACCCAATGGATTTTTAAAATTAAAAGAGACGCCAAAGGTAATTTAACGAAATATAAGAGCAGGTTAGTAGCAAATGGTTACCTACAAAGAAGGGACATAAATTATGGACGTACCTATGCACCCACGACGAGTTTGGCCACTATGAGAATGCTGATGGCAATTGCAATGCAAGAAGCATACGATATATATCAATGTGATGTAACTTCTGCATATTTAAATGGCACGATCGACAATGATATATACATAGAGGTTCCAGAAGGCGTTGAATTAAGAGCAAAAAATGTAATGGGCTAAAATTGCAAAAGTCAATCTACGATTGAAACAGGCCAGTCGAAACTATCATAAGACTCTCAGAGAAAAATTGATAAAAAATGGATTTGGCAAGATAAAATCAGAGCCATGTTTTTTCAACACAACACGGAAAAGGACAAGTGCATTCTTTTAATATATGTAGACGATATATTAATATTGGGGTAGGATAAAAAGATGATTAAAGAAACTAAATCAACTGTTTAAAATCAAGGATTTAGATCGTATAAGCAGCTATCTGGATATGGACATAGCATATGATGTAAACGAAGGAAAACTAACAGTTTCACAAATAAAGGTCATATGATTTGTTAGAAAAACAACAGATGTCAGACTGCAAGCCTATAATCACCCCAATGGTAGAAACATCACATAAGTCCCGAAACATCCAAGAAGATGCTGAAGTGCTTAATAAATCAGATCACCTTAAATACAGAAGCATAATAGGTAGTTTGAATTGTCTGAGTAATTGTTCGAGGCCTGACATTAGAAACGTTGTTAATAGATGATCAGAAAAGCTGAATTCACCATCCAAGTTCGATATGTAAAACGTCAAATGGATACTGCGATATCTCCATGGGACTAAAGGCATGAAGATGACTATCTCCAAAGCAGAATATGAACTGAACGCGGATTCAGATGCAAGTTTGGAGACCGAAACTATGGTAAATCCACATCCGGAGCAGTGATCTTTATCGGCTGTCGCCTGGAGAAGCAAAAAGCATAGCGTCGTAGCTCAGTCAACTCAGGAGACTGAGCTAATTGCATGCAAAGACTGTGTGCGAGATGTGATTGGATTCAAAAGAACTTTGACTGAATTGGAGATCGAGACATTAAGTGATAAAACCTCTTACACTGTATTGCGACAATCAGCCCACCATCCCGTTAATCAAGAATCAGTTCGATATTACTAGGAGCAAACACATCGAATTAAATCGAGGACAAGAAGAAAGAGATCAGATTGCAATATGTGAATAGTCAGGATAACCCAGCTGACATAATAACCAAAGCTATCTCTGGAGTGAGATTTTGAGAACTGGTCGAAAAACTAATGAATCAACATGAAGGGAAGGTCGCCATGTTGACCGATGTTCGAATCTGATGTTAGTGATATGAAATCAAGTCTGCTGAGTCAACCTTTCAGGATACAGTGCATCGAACAGTTGCCTGATTCCAAGAAGCAAGATTTTGTGAGTATGAACTTTCGTTGTTTTTTGGATGAACACACCGCGCAAAGCATTCCCGAAGCCGGAAGATAAAGGGAAGGTTAGAATTCGAACAGTTGAGTCGTACAAGGATTAATGTACTCCTTGGCATATTAATTGTATTAAGAACCACCCTTTAATGCACAAATCTAAGTTGATAAGCCAATAAGTTATGTTGGAACTTCTGAAGAACTGGAACTTTGTTTTTAAGATATATAATTACCTATTCAGAAACTTAAGTCAAAGAAAGCTTTTGTAGTTAAAATTGTAAATACGTTATTAAACGTTTTGTGTGTTGAATGTTAAACTACATTCATATTACAATTCAAGTTTTAGTTTGTATTTTTTACCTGGGTGATTGTTTCAATTAAGCTATTCCTTTATTAAACCTTGTTAAGAATAAGTATTGGGATTATACTACAAAGGGAAATTTATATATACGTTTTATCTTCCTCTCAAAGTCATTTGTTTGTTATCACACAACAACAATATTGAATCCCATTACATTGCTGTATAGGAGGGGTGTATCACGCTTTTTTTTCAACTTCGTTTATTTTTTTTATTCCATGACATTCACTCCCCCTCTTTGTCCACATTATAGATAGTTGTGAAATTTTGGGCTAAAATGACAGTAAATTTATGAAGTTTGAGAATACTTCACATTTCCAATTATTAAATTAGATTGTAAGTTTTTATTTTATATATCAGCTCCATTAAAGTTTATAATTACTTAAGCTGAAAACTATTAATATTTGTCTTCCACAATTTCATTTTAATATTTTCTTTTCCTAGCATTTTGTTCGTCTGTTTATCTCATTATTCATAATTGTGATATAATTATGTTGCCTTCAATGGTGGTGTCACAAGTTCAGATCGATGGTAATAGGTGGTCCCATTGGCCAAAATCCTATTCTATTATAATTTGGAATGATTCTATTATAAATATGGGTTCTGTAAGGTAATATAACAGTAGAATAATAGTAATCACAAGATGCAGTAAGAGAAAGAAGCTCGTGTGTTAAGGTGGAACAGGAGATGTGAGGGCGGTCATGATCGTGGCCCCTCAGATGGAGCAATTTTCAAATGGATTATTGTGTGTGGAAACGTAGGATGGAAATTGAAGACAGATGATCATATAAACATATTGAAACTCTACATTATAATCATGACTGTAACCGTGATTGTATTTTATTTTCATCCGATGATAAAATACTTCTGAACCATCCCGTTCCATATATCATTATATATATTGGTGCAGCAATGGTGGGTTTAACCCTTCGAGCATATTTCGACAACCTAAATGTTAAGAAAAAAGAAGGCGACGTTCCAGAAGCCTAGAAGTCCGGGAAACGTGAGCTGTTCACATTTAGGCATCAATCAGATGCAGTCTTTACCATGAGAGGTGAGAATAACGAGGTTGGAAAATCCCAGAGTTCCCAGATAGGTTGGAATAACATAAGCATAAAGCCACCTGAAGCCCAAGTTTTATCATGAACGAACCAGCTTCAATCCTTTCCTGTAGGGGAGAGGGAAGGCTAAGCAACTCTTCACCGAGCCTGCTGTACTCCCTTGACCATGGCAAGAAGGAAGGCGAAGCAGCATCTTCACCAAGCCTAGAAACGTGTAAGCCTGCCATACTCCATTCACCGTGGCCATGATGGAAGGTGATGCAGCATCTCCACTGCGCCTAAGGATGTGTAAGCCTGCCATACTTCCTTTCACTGTGGCCAAGAAGAAAGGCGACACAGTATCTTCACAGAGCCTTGGGACGAGGAAACCTGCCACACTCCTTTCACCGTAGCCGAAAAGAGAAAGCAATGCAGCATCTTTACAGTGCCTTGGAAGCTGCAAGTCTGTTACGCCCCATGCAACTATGTGCCTTTGTGTTATCAGTGCTTCAGCGAACTCCCACAACTCCATGCCATTCTTATACATGACAGATGCTAGATCACGCCGATCTGAAACAATGCAGCAGCTAGTGGTTGTCTACGGTAAGTTGTGCATCCAACGTGTGTTTAGTGACTCAACTGCGACTTCAACTCAAAGTAGAAAACATTTCTAATTATGAACAATATGTAGCGAAGTTGATACAATGTGAGAAAACAGCTTTTTACATAAACACTTTGTGATTCTTGTAAAATTTGTAAAAGATTTGTAAAAGTTTCTTTCAATTCCCTTTAGGCCTAAACCGAACTACAATCCTACTAATGCCTTAAGATTAAAGAATTATGATTTGAAGACTATTTTATATCTGGAAATATCTAAATAAAGTAGTACTATTATCACTATTATTATTATTATTATTATAGATATAATATAGACATAATATATAGACATCAATATAGACATAAACAAAATAAAAAATAAAAAATACAGTATATTATACTTAGAAACGTTAATGTCTTCAGGTTTTCAAAATTGTCTTTTCGGGATTACTAGGAAGCAACAGACTTCCACTTATAAAACAGCCACTCAAATTGATCATATTTTTAAAAATAAAAATAATGTGAAAACAAACGGAATAATTTGCAAAGATATAATAGCTGATCACTATATAACTGCTCTAGAAATCAGTGATTGGATAAATACATTACATAATCAAGAAAATGCAATTGCAAATTTAATTAGCATTAAATTAGAAAGAATAAATAATAGCAAATTAAACTCAAATCTTCAAAATCTATTGGATAAAAAAACTGAGAATAAAACAGAAAACCCAAATATAATCTACGATGATATTATTCTAAATATAAATAATTCAATAGAAAGCAAGTTTAACGTCCGTAATCATTCATAAATGGAGAGAAAATTGCCAACCGGACAATGAATATGCTTTCGCCCATTGAGCCAACATCAACGAGAATTCTGTACAATTGTTTCATTCTTATTATGGAATCATCAGCAGAATTTACTCGTTGATGTTTGGCTCGCTGCGCGGAAGCTTTACGGTTCTCCCGGGACCGAGAATGCTTTTGGGTAAAGCTTCCGCGCAGCGAGCCAAACATCAACGAGTATATTCTGCTGATGATTCTATAATAAGGATGAAACAATTGTACATAATTCTCGTTGATGTTGACTCAATGGGCGAAAGCATATTCATTGTCCGGTTGGCGATTTTCTCTCCATTTATAAATAAGGCAAGATATAAAAAAAATAACGTAATACAAGATCTATCTTCAAACAACAGAAAAAGACAACAAAAAGATTAGATAACCAGAGAGTTAATTAATGAAATTAGACTAAGAGATAAGTTATTCAAAAAACACAAAAGCAATCCAACAAATGGAAATTACTACAAAGAATATAAAACTGTAAGAAACATCTTAAATATAAAAATAAAAAAAGCAAAACATGATTACTATAAAAACAAATTTAAAAAAGAATGCAACTCTACTAAACAACATTGGGAAGAAATCAATAAAATCCTAGGCAGAAAAACAAAACAGAAAAATAATAAAGAAATTATTAAACTACAAAATAGTCTGCAAACTGAAAACAATGCAAAACAATTGGCCAATATCTTTTGCCGGCACTTTGCAAACAATAGTAACAATGAAAATAGTTTGCATAATAAATTCAATATTGCAATTGAAAAAAAGATCTGCAACAATACAATGGTAATTGAGAAAACAAATGAACATGAAATCTTCCATATAATAAATAAACTAAAAAACACAACTACCAAAGGAATTGATAACTTAGATAAATACACCTTAAAAAACAACATACAAATTTTCTCTGAGGTAATCACTGTCTTTATAAATAACATTATCGATACAGAAATATATCCTGATAATCTCAAAATATCTAGAATTATTCCAATATTTAAGAAGGGAGACTTCAGAAACTTGGATAATTACAGACCGATTGCAATTCAGCCAATAATTAATAAAATCGTAGAAAATTATCTGTCAATAAAACTCAAAAACTTCTTGTATAAACACAACATAATACATAAAGAACAATATGCATATCAGGCAAACAATAGCACCATCAAACTACTTGAAAACTTAAATGATCAAATTAATTACAACCTAAATAAAAATAAATTTGTACTAATGCTTTCTATTGACCTTAGCAAAGCTTTCGATGTCATTGATATTCAAATTCTATTTGAGAAATTACAACTAATCGGAATTAGAGGAAAAATATTAAACATTCTAAAACATTATTTCGAAAACAGAAAATTATATGTTGAAATTAATAATTTTAACAGTAAAAAAGAAAAAACAAATAAAGGAGTTCCACAAGGATCCAATTTAGGACCAACACATTTATCATTTATATCAATGATTTATTTGGAATTATTAAAAACTGCCACATACACGTATATGCGGATGATATTCTTATATACACGGCTAATAATAATATTAAAACAGCACAGAAAACAATACAAGGAAATTTCGTTAACATTCAAAAGTGGACTCACAATAACAAACTTATTATTAACAAAAATAAAACTAAACTCCACCTCATTAATCCTAAAAAGAAACTTCCTAAAGAAAAGCCTGTAATTTTATATCACTCAGTAAAATGTTTGCTAAAAGATCATGAATACTGCATAAAATGCAAAGAAATCGAACAAGTGGACGAACTTCAATACCTTGGATTAATAATAAATAAAACTTATAGATGGTCAAATCATATCAAAAACTTATACAAAAAAATTAATGTTCTCTCATATATTCTTCCACATCAAAGATAGTTTACCCATAAAGAATAAACTGATGATTTACCATGCATTCTTCGACTCATTAATTATGCACCTCATATTTGGACTAATACAACAGATACTGACTTAAAAAATATAAATACACTACAAAATAAAATAATGAATTAATTCTTTTAGAAAGAACTATTAAGAATAAAGAAACTAGAAAAGAACTAATGTTGAAATATGGAATCTTATTGCCAAAACAAAAGTGTCTATATAATTTATTAATAAATCACTATCCAGAAATCAAAACTGCAATAACTGCTAAAGGAAAAAATTATAATCTCAGAAATAAAAATAAAATCAAATTAGACTATCCACACATTTTTAATAGCTATGGGAAAAGAAATGCTTATTATCTAATAGAAGAAATTTATAATAGTATACCTGATTGCAAACTTTTAAAAGACAAAAGAATTTCTGAAATAAAAAAATTAGTAAAAAAATGGCTTATTATAAATATTGAAAATAGATAAATGAAAAATTCTAAATATAGTCAACTCCTTTGAAGTTAATTAAAACCATAATCTTGATTTCAATTGATCTTCTTTGCAACTCACTTGCATATGTGAAGAGAATAATATGTGTATATAGTACTTGTGTATATAGTAATATAGTATTGTACTTGTGTATGTGATTATATGTATATATACTACTTGTATATATTGATATGCTTTTAAACATATATCATTATATAATCTGATAAATTATGTATCACATTATCTCAAAAATTGTCATATGTTTTACTGTGTATGTATATATATATATATGTGCATGTGTGTGTATATGTATATGTGCTTGTGTGTGTATGTGTATATGTATGTATCGTTGTATATGTATGTTTGTGTATGTATGCATTTGTATATATTCATGTATGTATGATTACATGTGTATATAGATACGTTATTTACTGTTTTTAAACATTAATAATTGATTTTTATTGATGTATAACTTCCAAAATTTAACAACCTTGTATACTTAGTTAACTGTTTATGTCAACTTTCCTTATTCAAAAAAAAAATAATCCTAAGTTATTAATTAATATACTGTATAATCGGCAATTTTAGTCTTTTTACTTTCTTAAAAATTTATAATATGTAAATAATAACTCAAATATATCATTATGAATGTACTCAATGGTAGCACCTGTTGATAGAAAGCACTACAAATGCTTTCTAACAGGACTATGATAAAATGTAACAGAAATAAAATGAATGAATGAATGAATTATTATTATCATTATTATTATTATTATTTCATACAAATTTGTTGTGACTATGTTTTTTTTTATTATAAACTGTTATATCATAATAACAATAATAATCTATACTTTGTAGTCTATTCATTTTTTTGGGTATCTCTTTAGTAACAAAACAATGACTTTAAATCTGTAATTTTCTGTGTGATTAATTTTTGTAATTTTTTTATATATTGTTATTTTATGTAATTAAACAATTTGTACAACATAATCTTAAGCACCTGTTGACAGGATCTCCTTATGGAAGATTCGAACAGGACTTCAATTTGTAATATAGGAAATAAAATTATTATTATTATATCGAAAAAGTTTCAAACCATGGGATTCCCCAGCTAAGACAATATGGCGGGTCAAGGACCAAAGCACATATTGCCAAGTGTATTAAAAAAAAAAAAAAAAAAAATTTGGAAGAATAGTTAGGGATGTGTGCTTTTGTCCATAAATTTCCGAACTATGCATGTTGTGTTGAGTACCACAGCCTTCTGGAGTTGTGCATAAGTGTTTTTATGAAGTCCTAGTGTGCTGAGGCTGTGATGCAATGTGTGAGGCACCAGACCAGTAGCGGACAGGATGATGGGTACAACACGTACTCGGTCCTGCCTCCACTGCTTCTGGAGCTCGTGTGCTAGGTCTGTGTATTTACTTATCTTGTCAGCGTGAGTTTTCTGCATGTTCTTGCTGATGGGAACTGCAATATCAATGAGATAGGTCTGTTTGTTGACCTTATCAACAAGTGTAATGTCAGGTCTGTTGTGATGTATAGTTTTGTCTGTGTGAATGGGACGGTCCCAGTACAGCTTATGTGAGGTTGACTCTAGTACGCTTTGTGGTGTGTACTTGTAGTATGGGACCGTGTTCTTAATAAGTGAGTGTTTGTGTGCTAGTTGTTGATGAACGATCGATGCTACCTGATTGTGTCGGTGGAGGTAGTCTGTTTGGGACAGAAGGGGACAGCCTGATATTATGTGGTCGATTGTCTCATGTGTAGTGTGGCATTTTCTGCATCTGTCGTCGTGTGTGTTTGCGTCGTGTAGAATGTGTTTCTTGTAGCTGAGTGTGGGGATGACTTGGTCCTGTATCGCGATCATGAACCCTTCGGTCTCCCCAAACAGCTCACCACTCGTCAGTCATCTGTTCGACGCTTCCATGTCGACATGAGGTTGGCTGAGTTCGTGGCGATGTCTGCCATGGAGTTCCTTACGAGCCCATGATTCACGCAGCTGCTGTGTGTGGATGTCGGGAGTGGTGAGTGTTAGAGAAGGGTTTGCGAGGTCCAGGGGTGTGAAGTGTGTGTCAGCCTTGACAATGGCTGAGTGGAGTGAGGAGTGTTGTGCTCTTTGGTGGAAGTGTTCCCTAAGTGTTTTTCGTGTAGGGTGATGAGATTGATGAGTCCACGGCCTCCTTCCTTGCGGGGAAGAGTCATCCTTTCTGTAGCGGACTTGGGGTGGTGCATGTTATGTTTCGTGAATGTAGTGCGTGTTTTGCATTGTAGTGCTTCGAGTTCAGTGTTTGTCCATGAAATTATGCCGAACGAATATGTTAGTGTGGGGACGTCAAAAGTGTTAATAGCTTTAATTTTATTTCTGGCATTGAGTTGTGTTTTGAGGATGTTGTGAACCCGAGCACAGTATGTTTTCTTGAGTGTGTTTCTGATGTTTGCGTTGTCAATGACGCGTGCTTGCTGGAAGCCCAGGTACATGTAGGTCTCTCCCTCTTCCATGGATTGGATGGCCAACCCATGGTCCAGTTCAAAACCCTCCAAATTCGTAGTGTTCCCGCGTGTTATATGTAGCTTGCGGCATTTGTCGATTCCAAATTCCATCCCAATGTCTTTGGTGAACTGTGTGGTGACTTGTAGTAAATTAGTAAGTGGTGCGTTGTTTGTGGCGTAGAGTTTAATATCATCCATGTAGAGTAAGTGTGTGATTTTGTATGGTGTCCGAGTGTCTGAGGTAAGCCTATAACTGTGTTTTGTGTTGTCTAGCATGTGGCTTAATGGATTCAAGGCGAGGCAGAACCAAAGAGGACTCAAGGAATCTCCCTGGAAAATACCTCTCCTTATGGGAATGGGAACTGTAGTGATGGAGGTGTTGGAGGTGCGTAGGTGTAATGTTGTGTTCTAACTCTTCATCGTGGCATCCAAGAATGCCGTGATCTTTGGGTGTACTTTGTAGAGTTGAAGAGTGTGCAAAAGCCAGGAATGGGGGACTGAGTCAAATGCCTTCTTGTAGTCGATGTACGCGATGTGTAAGTTCCTATTCTTCGCGCGCGCCTGGCGCAGGATTACAGAGTCAATAAGGAGTTGCTCCTTACAACCCTGGGAATTTCTGCGACAGCCCTTCTGCTGTTCGGAAAGAATGTTATGTGTCTCGATGTGTGTGTAAATTTTGTCTGTAAGGCAGGAGGTGAGGAGTTTGTAAAGTGTGGGGAGGCAAGTGATTGGACGGTAATTTGCAGGGTGTGCTGTTTCAGTGTTCTTGCTCTGTAGGTAAGTGACGTAAGTGACACCCTGTGTGAGGAAAAGAGGCATATGTTCTGGGTGTTGGATTATGTCAGTGAGTGCAACAGCTAGCTTCCAATGCAGGGACGTGAACCTCTTGATCCAGAAGTTCTGAACGCCGTCTGCACCAGAAGCCTTCCAGTTGTGTGCATGTTTTAGTGCTGTCTGTATGTCTGCGAGAGTAATATCACGGAAGGGCATGAAGGGTAAGTGTTCAGCGAGTTGTTCTTCATCTGTGATCCATGGTGCTTTGTCATTGTGGGGGATGGGGTTGGACCACAGAGACGACCAGTATTCATGTAATGCCTGGCTGGTGGGTGTGTTTGTGTTGGGTGCAGTGGAGGGAGATGAAAGGGATCTGTAGAATTTTTTCTCATTGTATTGGAAAGTATTGTTCTGTTGTTTGCGTAGAGTGCACTGTTTCTATCTTTATAATCTTTTTGCAAGTGCACTGAGTTTTTGTTTTAGTGTGTCGAGATGTTCCTGAACCTGGTTATGATGATGATTATTATTATTATTATTATTATATTTAGTAATATGAGACTTGACATCAGCCTACTAGATTAGATTATTTTGGTTAAGAAGAGATAAGAAGTTTTATAATTGAATTAGCTTAAGATGTTTTACCTGGCTAGCTTTTGCAGCAGCATCTCTCACTCGAGCCATGATTAATTGTGTTACTTAAGAATCATAGTATCTTCTTTCTTGTTACCATTTCGTTAAATTTCTAAATTATCATTATCTTTATCATTCCTTTAATCATAGGCTCTTGCAAGGAACGGAGTTACCTATTAATTGATATCTTATCTTGATTCCTTAATATATTTTACTTAAAATCAAAGATCAATGTATCTTTAACTTAATCCATATTTTTGAACTATTTTCAGAGTGGAATACATTTAGATTTCTTTTATACATCATCTATGTCTGAGCATGATTATTTGGTTAGGGATTGACACTTTTTGCGCCCAGCGGTGTTACCCCGAGGATCTGTGTGAGCATTAAGCACTGCCAACTTCTCTTTTGTGTTGGTTTGGTTAGCCAAGTTTCCTTTTTAATTTTTTGTAACTTTTTATTTTACAACTGCGACAAATTGGTAGCAGAGCGTGGTTAGTTCTATTTATCTGGTCACGCTGCATAGCTTCTAATCTTTAATTAACTGACCAAAATTACGTTTTTTTGCTTTATTTTTTCCAATATAACATTATTATTCTTTTTTCTTTCTTCTTTATTTTTTTTTATTTCTTCTTTATGCACATAACATATACAGTACTTCGATATACATGTGTGTTTCAGCAGGAAAAGCAGAAAACTGTCGAAACTTTTGCATCATTTTATACCTGAATTGCATATGGAATGATAATTTATACAAAGGTGAGTTCTATTAGCTGATCAGTCAAATATTATTACATTAGAGAGAAAACGGAAACTATCAGCATAAACTAAATTTTACAAATTTATTTTGGCGATATAAATAGTAAGTCATTTACTTTCCATTGGTTAAGTGTGTCAAATATGATACGTAATATATCACAATGTTTTATATGGTATGTCAGATCTACATTTGAGTGAGTTCCAAAGCTATCAGTATTAAATGCAGAAGATTTCATCAAGTGTTTGAATCGATAAATGATGTATGATTTCCTTTGGAATATTAAAATTGCCTACTTGCTATTAAAACATGAAAATATTTTTAAAATTGCTTCATTCTTTCTGTAATTGATGTTCAAAACAATTTTACCTATTATCAGTTGTTCATCATCATCATCATCAGGTGCCATCTCCAAAAAGGAGGTCAGCGGCCAGCAACACTAAAGTTCTCTGTCTCTTGCATCATGGATAATGACTTCAGTATCCATTCCTGTCCATTCGTGCAAACTGTCCATCCAGCTCAATCTTTTTATACCTCGTGGTCTGGTGCCTTCCAGTTTCCCTTGTAAAGTTTGCTGTGGAATATAGTATTTATCATCTCTAAGGATATGTCCACAGCATAGGCGGATCCAGGGGAAGGCTACTGGGGGCTATAGCCCCTCCCTTCAGCTGTGAATATAGACTGGATAAAATGGGGTTTACAAAGGCTGCTGCCTGATAAACATTACAATTGCCACGATGACGATTTCAATTGCTAATAAAAAGCTGGCTAGTAGCGTGCACTTCAGACTCACAAATATAGTCAGCCCTTCAGCAAAGTTAGCCCTCCCCTTTGAAAAATCCTGGATCCGCCAGTGGTCCACAGTAAGACATTTTCCTCTTGTTAATTAGATTCAGTAATTGTTTTTTTGTTTGTGATTTTTCAAGGACTTTGAGGTTAGATACCTTGCTCGTCCATTTAATTTTCAAAATTCGTCTGAGACACCACGTCTCGAAGGCCTCTAATTTGTCCTTTGCTTCTTTCTTTAGTTCATATGTTTGTTTGATTTTTAAATTTGAAAAACAAAAAAATATGTTCCTATTCCCGAATACTCTTCCACAAACAATTTGAAGTGTTCAATTTTTGAAATTTTGGTTGCGAAAGAATAATTACATAGAACAGCGTATATGTAAGTAACTGTCAACTTCTTACAATGTGTAGCAATTCAATTACAACTTCTGCTTAATAGTATTGTCTGAATCGCCATCGTGGGTGGATGAATGAATAGACAATATTAACTGTATTGAAGTATTTACTAAAAGTTCGGGCTGATTATTTTATTCATTTGATTCCCCTTTCGAATTAGCAGCCCCTGTTTCTTGCTGAGAAAGAAATTAAGCCTTAAAACTTCCAATAATGGGAAGGGAAAAGAATGGAACCTCCAAATCTAAACTAAAAAACAAGAAATGTGTAATAAAAATAAAAGAATAAAAATTCAAGTGCCAGTTTCTGCTGGGCTCAATGAATTTTCTATGCGCATCAGTTAAATAAAAAGTGCCTAGAAATGCTTAAACACATTAAAAGGTGGCCCTAGTGTTTATAAGTGCAGAAGTGATATCTCCAAACAGCTGTTTCACGGCCAATTGCCGATCTTCAGTGAGAGTAGTCGTTATAAAATCACTAGGTCCAATTACGGAGGTTATTATAAGGAAAGAAAGGAAAAATACGCATTGCTTTCAGAACACAACAGCTTCCATCGATGATTTATTTAACTTTATGCACAAAGTTTAATTTCAAATCAACATCCCTTCTGCTAATATAGCTATTCAGAATCAAAGTTATACAAATTTTTATTAACAATTCGAATGTCAAATTTTTGTCTTCATATTCCTATATATAAGCGAAAATAAGCTTAGCACATTTAACGAATATGAAGTCTAAAATCACTCATATGAATTTAAGTTTTCAAAATTGTATTGACGAAATACTGAACTAAAAATAGAAAATAAAATTCTAATTAATATCCTTAAGTTGTAATGCAGGTAAAAATAAGTTTTCTTTGTTTCAGAAAAACTAAAGATCAAGTTTATAAAATAAATCAAAATATTTTTGTCGTTTGGATAGATTTCATTAGATTTTTAGATTTTATTATGTCTTTGTTTAGTTGTCCTTTGATAATAAAAGTGAAGCTTAACCCTTAACTGTAGTCGTGAAAATTACTAACGCTTCTATAGTCGTGGGTCCATTGGACCCATAGATTTTTAAATTAGTAATAAAAACGAAAATATGGTATATTTTAAAACTATTTTTTTTTAAATTACTATGTATACATTAATAAACGTAATAATTAACTTAATCATCTCCGGAAAATAGATTTTCATCTTTAATTTGCTCTTACATATATATCAGTCGTAATTCAATAAATCTGAAAACATGTGAACAAAAACAAAAAGAAAAAAATATTAAATCAGTCTAAAAAATTAAAGTTTTCTTTCTTCTTCAACTTAAAAGGACGTTATTTAACAGCATAAAATAAAAAAATATGTATTTATTTATAAAAAAAAACTGACACTGGTCCAAACGAGCGAAATTACCAATAGGAATTGCATACTTGTTTTGCACAATATAGGTAGCTTATAGATAGCTTACACTTAGCACACAAATGTACAGTCTTTGCTCTTTTGCCGGGTGAACAGAACGAGCATCTCTTTCATTTATTTATTTCTAATTTTAGGTTATTTTCATTTTCTGGTTCTTAAAAAAAATTACGTATCTATAGTTGTGGGTCCATGGGACATACGCGTATACTGTTATTAACCTTTGGAACAGCGAACGAAGCATGTCTTCCCCGCAACATGCGCTTAGGACAACTGTCGAAAGGTACCTGGTAGCGGGGAAGCTACGGCCCCAGGGGATACTCCTATACGCGTTTGAAAATTTAATGTGGGTCCACTGGACCCACGACTACAGTTAAGGGTTAATTAAGTTACATAAAAAAATTTAATGCGTATTTAATTCTTTTATGATTCAACTTTCAAATTCTTTCATCAAACAAATATGATTTAAAATATATCTTGTGCATTTATAAAGCGATTTTCTATTTAGTAATGAAAAAATTTAAAATTTAAGTTTACAAATGTTTATTAATGTAACACTGAAGATACATGCTTCGTTCCTTCATTTCCTGCAATGCTACGACAAAACAATTTTTGCTACAACGTTGTTTCTTCTGATCATTTAATTTTCTTTCTTCGAAATATCTAATAAATAATGTTGCCATCTAGTATATTTTCCATTCAGATGCGATTCTTCCACTTATCGTTCTTTTAATGGAACTGTCAACCTTGGCATCTTATGCAGTGGCAGCTTTTTGATTTTTGTAATAAAAATTTTAAAAACAATTAAGATTGAATTCAGTATAATGCCCAATTGATCGCCTGCACTATTTAAAAAAGTATCCCGTTCACATGCCAATGTCGGCCTTAGGGGCGCAGGAGGTTAGGCTCCCAGCGTGTACACCAACGGGACGAAGATGGAGCCGGTACCCATTTGACAGAGGGCTGGGTAGACCCTGGGACCCTTTTGGAGGAGAAAGGTGCGTGGAAAAATTCCCACGCTCCACCGAGGCCGAGAATCGAACCCATCTCCTCCAACCCGCAGCCGAGCACCCTAACCACTCGACCCCCAGGCCCCCTTCGCCTGCACAATTATTTGAATTAAAACATTATAAGACATATTAAAATAATAACTAGTTTCGGCTACCTGTAATAACGGTTCCTTTCTTCGAAAATACAGGTCGCCGAAACTGGTTATTAATTTAATTTGGATTAATTTTTTTATTTCAATGAATTCTCCAGGCGGTCGCATTAATACAGTATTTAAATCTGCACGTAAATCCACCAATCAGAATGAAGATTTAATTTCTATCTCTCAGTTATATATTAAAGTAAAGCTTGCTGTAAAATTTATAGAATCATTCCAAAATCTCATTTAAATTCCTGCATAAAAGAATCAGCATTTATTTCAAACTTTCATATTATAAATCTGAAAACTAAAATAAATAGAAAACGACTTTTTTGCTTACTTCATATTTTTTAATCTTCATTACAATTCTACTACTCTGTTTTTATATCAGATCCATTATATATAATATCTAATTATTGTTCGTTAAAATCAATACTATCATTCAAATATATCTTTCATACTTTTTTGAAATTCACGAAAAGCTAATAATTTAGACACATTTCTTATTTGTATTATGAGACAATCTCAATGTGCATTAAGAAAATTTACTTTGAAGAAAAATCTATCTATCAATTTATTAAATGTGATAGGTACTTACGATCACTTGCACAAGGACATCACTTTCTTTTAACTTCAGAGTATTCCAAATTAGATCATTACTTCCATTCAATTGGGTTCTATCAATGTTCGGGGTTCGGCAAACAATGATAGCTGGCAATTGTAATTCTGTCAATTTCTGGAATTCGACTCTTCCAACTGGCTCAAAATATCTGTAGTAGGTATAGAACTTAGTAATCTGAAATATGCAAAGTATACTGCAGAATAGAAAAGCTATCATCCAGTAAAACTTCCTGTCAAATTTAATGCCTCTGCTAAAAAGAATATCAAGGTTAGTAATACTGATGATTACAGAATTATCAGCTTCATTGTTATTGGAAGCTGAACCACTCTGTGAAACCATGTTCATTTTACTATCTTTAGGCTGATTATGATTCATCTTATTTTATACGAATCGTCGAAATCCTTGAATTCTTCTTTTTCAATGTTTTTAAATGAACTGGAACTTCAATAAGAAAAAACCCCACACAATTTCATTTCAAAGTAACACTGTTCGCATTCTTATTACGTAGATTCTTAATATTTATAGTAATTAATTTTTACCTCTCCACTTTTCAGCTCATAAACAATTCTCACAAATTTTTATTACTTCAGCATAGATCACAATGTGTATCCATATTTCTGAAATAAAAAAAAAAAAATCTTTTACTTTTTTTATTCAAAGATTAAATTTTCAGTACGAAGTTTTTTTAAAAAAAAATTCTTATTCACAAAGATTAATACAAATCCTTTGCAAGTTTATTTCGACTCCACCTGATAAACAGTTACATGATTAGAAAATCAAAACAAAACAACAAAAAAATTAAGAAATTTCAACCAATAATTAATGATAGAAATATTAATTTCTTGAATACAGATAGTTAATTTTTAGATGGTAATGAATGCAATTTGGTTAAAGCATAGAATTACGTGCAAATACACTCATGGATAAAAAAATTAGCACACCAAGAAATAATTGCGGGATCGTAACGAAACTTGCATTGAAGGTATATGTCGGGGAGATATGCAAATGATTAGAAATGCAGCGTGATTGCGCATTACGTATAGCCGGTAGAGGGCGTTGAACATCGTACTCTGTGGAGTATAAAACAGGTAACCAAAGCTTGTTTGAGTGTGCTGAATCATTTACAAAGGAAGAGCTGAGGTAGACATGCCATTACGCCGTGTTCGAAGACAGTATACGCAGTTGTCGCAGTTTGAGAGAGGGAGAATCGTCGGGATGATGGAAGCTGGGTGGTCAGCTAGGCGAGTAGCTCGTCAATTAGGCCGCTCTGATTGTGTTGTGAGGAGGTGTTGGGACCAGTGGACCCGAGAGATGTCATGTACACGAAGACCAGGCTCAGGACGCCCTCGACAGACCAGTCGTCGAGAAGACCGCCACATAGTCAGAAATGCACGCGTACAGCCAACTGCTTCATCGGCCGCCATCCATGCACAGGTAGCACCTTCACTAGGGGCCGCTGTGTCTTCTCGAACCATACGAAGGCGCCTGGCTGAAGGACAGTTGGTATCGCGGCGCCCATTACGTGTGCTGCCCACCCATCGACGCCTCCGTTTGGAGTTTTGCCGCGCACGAGGAAACTGGACTGCAGCGGAATGGAACCAGGTCGCCTTTAGCGACGAATCCAGATTCAATCTCGGCAGTGATGACAATCGTGTTCGTGTGTGGAGAGCCCGTGGTGAACGCTTCAATCCTGCCTTTGCTGTACAGCGACACACCGCTCCCACAGCTGGTGTGATGGTATGGGGTGCCATTGCCTACAATACACGGTCACCCCTAGTATTGTTCCGTGGCACCATGACAGCCCAGCGGTATGTTCATGAAATCCTGCCACCACATGTGTTGCCACTCATGCAACGGCTCCCAGGAGCCATTTTTCAACAAGACAATGCTCAGCCTCATACGGCAAGGGTGTCACAAGACTGTCTCCGCACTGTTACTACCCTTCCTTGGCCTGCCCGATCCCCAGATTTGTCTCCAATCGAGTATATCTGGGATCATTTGGGACGACGAGTTGGGCATCCCACGAGTTTGAACGAACTAGAGGCAAGGTTACAGCAAATATGGAACAAAATGTCTCAAGATATCATACAGAACTTGCATGACTCAATGCCCGATCGTATCGCGTCGTGCATTCGCGCTAGAGGGGGTCCAACGGGGTATTAACTCCTCCGTCTTTTGCCTTTTTCTCTGAAATAAATTATCCTTTTTCTTTGATTTTCTTATCATTTACTTATATCAACGTAGGCATTACGTATGTAAATTTTCGTTTCATTTTGACGACTCCTTCTTGGTGCGCTAATTTTTTTGTCCATGAGTGTATATCTTCCATCCTAATAACGTAAAATGCTAAGGGCTTTTTTTATTAAAATCGTAAAATTGAAATAATAGTAAATGCTATCTGTCTACCAGTAATACTAAAGAAATAGCATTTTCATGTATCGTGACTATTAGGCCTACTACTTCTAATTTTAAAGTATTGATGTTTTAAAATAATAAACAACTCGTATTTAAATTCCTGTCTCATATTTAAAAATTCCACGTAACATAGCACTGAAAAAAATTTAAAATATATTTTTGGTTGAAGTAAACTTAAAAGAAGAATAAGAAAAAGTATTTTCTAAAATCCCGAATTTTTTCATATTTCATTAATTAAGAAATCTTCAGAGATTAAAATCGAGACAATTTAATTAAATTTATCACTTACTATTGCTCACTATTGCTTACTATTGAAGGTGGTGTTAAGAAACTTAAACGTATTACTATTGATACAAAATAGGAGACTATAGCAAAACATGAAAGTGGTGTTCGTGTTTCGGATCTCCCCAAGAAATACCAAATGGCGAAATCGACGATCTGCACTATTTTTAAGAATAAAGATGCGCTGAAGAAAGCTGATGTATCTAAGAAGCGACTAAGTTAACAAAGCAAAGGCCTCAAGTGTTGCAAGAAGTAGATAATTTGTTGTTAGTTTGGATTAATGAAAAGGGCTTAAAGGAGATTCTGAGTGAGGCTTTGATATATGCGAAGGCTTTAGTGCTTCATCACTATTTATTGGCGAAATAGCCAATACGAGGAATTTCAGGAAAGTAGAGGATGGTTCGAAAAATTTCGTCGACGAACTTGAATTCGTAGTGTTGTTAGGAATGGAGAGGCAGCTTGTTCGGACCAATAGACAGCAGAGAAATATGGAGGACTTTGGTGAGTTTATAGTCTTAGAAGGTTACGACCCGAATCAAGTTTTTAATTGTGAAACGGAGATATTCTGGAAAATAATGCCAAAAAGGACATACATAACCAAGGAAGAAAAGTTACTATCTGGACAAAAACCAATGAAGGATAGGCTTGCACTATTATTGTGTGCGAATGCAAGTGGAGATTTTAAAATTAAGCCCTTTTTAGTGTACCACTCTGAAATCCACGTGTTTTAAGCGCGATAAAGTGATAAAAAGTAAGCTCCCAGTAATGTGGAGATCAAATTCTAAGGCTTGGGTTACAAGAATATATTTTAGGTTGCGGTTGAATGATGGTTTGGCTCCTTCTGTTAAAACATATCTTGAGAAAAAGAAATTGCCCGTTAAATGTGTGCTGCTTATGGTGCTTAAATGTTCCTGTTCCTCCTCCAAATATTGAAGACCTTGATCCTGCATACGACTTTATTAAGATCAAATTTCTGCTCCCTAACACCACACCTCTATAGTAGAACAATGGATCAGCAAGTAATTTCTAACTCACTACAGTCAGAATGGAGGAATCTTTGGCCAGCTTCTGTGCCTGACAGACATTTTAAAGGTTTTGAGGAAGAGGCAGATGTGGTACAAGACATCGTAAGCATTTTCAGAAGTTTGGAGTTGGAAGTCAACAATGATGATGTGGTGGAGATGATGGAGGATCATAGCCAAGAACTTACCCCAGAAAAACTTATTGAATTATAACTTGAGCAAGTGAAAGCTATGGAAGAGGATAACTCAGCAGAAGAGCAAGAGGTGCCAGATGCTTCAACTGCTGAATTAAAGAACATTTGCAGTAAGTGGAGTGAAGTTCAGGCTTTGATTGAGAAACATCACCTTGACAAAACTGTTACCAACTGGAAATTTTAAATGATAATGTAATGGCCCATTTTCGCAAACTTCTCCAGCAAAGAAAAAGGCAAATTTCTCTGGATCGTTATCTTATGCAATTAGCAACTGCCTCTCCTTCGAAGAAGTAATCTTCCTCCTTACCCTGTTCACCTCGTCCTTCCCCGTGGGCCAGCAATTATCAACCTCAAAGGTAAATTGTATATGTACTGTAAAATTCGTTTTACTTTGGTAATTAAACTGCTTTCTTCTAATATTACTGTTATATTTATTTGGTTTCTGTATTATTTCCACACATAAAGCCATATTATCTTTTACAATTGTTTCTTTGCACGCTTTCAATTGATAACTTAAATCTTTCTTCAACAAAAAAATAATACAAGTTGCTTTGTTTCTTAAAACCATTTTTCAATTTGATTTGAAATATTATCTATTACTTTCTTTTAAAATTAAAATAAACTATTGAAAAGTAACTTTCAATTGCCCTTTTCAACTTGCAATGTTTTTTTTTCTTTTTTTTAAAAAAAAACAAAAAACAATCTTTCACATTAAAATTATTTCAACCTCCAAATTATATATTCTTCAATGAAATGTTCAGTTCACCAGGTTAAGGAACGCTAGGGATTTCATGTGATTACTTGTTGTTAATCCTTTTGTTAAACCATTTGCAATGTTCTTGTCCGAAGGTACATAAATAAGATCTATGTCCTTGTTCTCCACCTAGTCTTTAATTGCATGGTATTTTAAACGTATGTGTTTACTTCTTGTTTCATTATATATATCTTTTATCATCCTAATGGTAGGTTGGTTGTCACAATGTAACTGTGTACAACTTTCTGCGATTTCATCAAATCGTAGCTCTTCTAATAAGTTCTTACAACTTAATATATTTTTGGTACATTCGCAACAGGCGATGTCTCCTGTGTTGAATGTGCCACTAATGTTTCCTTCTTACTAGACCATGAAATCAAACAATTCCCTATAAATAGTACATATCCGGTGTTTGATTTTCCTCCTTTCCTATTCCCAAAACTGGCATCACTATACCCAGTTAAATTTCTGTCTTCATTTGTGAATTTCATCTTCATTGATTTTGTACCACTCAGGTACCTCAGAATTCTTTTGGTTCTTTCAAAATCTCCAATCGAAGGATTTTTTACTTTTCTCGGCGCATCGATTGACCCCATAGCTTATGTCCGGTCTGGTGGCATTGCTCAGGTAAGTCAAACTCCCTATTAAACTTCGATAGTTTCTTTTTCTATCTTCGTCCAGTAAATCTGATTCCATTCCAACTGAAGTTATTTCATCTTTCTCTTCCACGTAAGGAGTACTTACACTCTTGCATGCCTCCATTCCGAACCTTGTAAGCATATCAGATATAAAACCTTCTTGCGAAATCTTCATATATTCTTCCTCAAGGTTATGCTCAAATTCTACACCTAGATATTCGTTTATCTTTCCTAGGTCCTTAATACCAAACAATTTATCTAGTTCGTCCTTGATGTTTTGTATTTTGTTATTCTCTTTTCCCATAATAAGTACATTGTACACATACCGCAAAATAATGTATTTGTCTTTACCAATGATTTTATAGAACAGACAAGGTTCACATCTTAAGTTCATATATTCTGCTTTGCAGAGCTTGTCTCTCAATGTCACGAACCAGTTGCGTTCTGTTTGTTTTAATCCATATAAGGATTTTAACAATTTCAGTCCATTATATTTCTGGTTTGAAATTTTCACGCCTTCCGGTGTTTCCAGGTAGATATTCGTATCTATTTATCCGTTCAAGTACGCACTCTTGATGTCGCATTGGTGTATCTGGGTCTTGTACTTTAAACACAGTCCTAATCTTAGCATGCTCATACTCGGAGTGGGTGAGTAGATTCTTTCGTAATCAATGGATGGTCGCTGAAGATAACCGTTCACCACTAACCTTGCTTTAAACTTAACTATGTTGCTCTTTACATCCTTTTTCTTTCTAAAAACCCATTTCGATGTGAATGGATTCCCATTTTCTGGTATTTGCGTTTCTATCCAAGTATTATGACTTGAAATGCTTTTCAGTTCTTCGTCGATTGCTTTTATCCACTGCACTCGATCTCTACTGTTGATCGCTTCATGGTAATTCTTAGGTGTTTCTTCCATTTCCGAGATGTGGGCTTGCATGTCTCTCTTTCTTTGTATTCTTCTGCTCCTTAGGATCATGAAGTCATCCAGATTCATCTTCTCTAACGTCAAGTTGGTCATCTGACACATGTTCGTCATCATCATGTGTTGATCTTTGTTCATCTTCTTCTACTGGATTTTCATCTCCCTCTTCATCTTCTGTTGATGTTTCGCCTTCCGAATTGTTTCGCCATTTCTGGTCGATGAGACAGTCAAATTCCTTTGAATGACACACACACTGCTCTTTAACAGATCGTTTCTGTGACAATTTTCATTTATGTATACATTTCTAGTTTCGATCGCTTTGTTGTCCCAGCCATATACAAGTAATATCCTCGTGTTACCGCTGAACAACCGAGTAAAATACCCTTATCTGCTCTTTCCGAAAACTTATTCTTTAGTTGATGTTTGGGCACCTTGACGAAAACTAAACTTCCAAATCGTCTCATATATTTTACTGATGGAGCATATTTATGTCCAAACCATTCCTAATGGTATTTCGTTACCAATACTTTAATGTGGCTTTCGATTCAAAGAATAGTTGACATATAATATCGCATATGGCCAGAAACATAACGGAAGCTTCGAATCTAACATAAGGGTTCTTGTCTTATCTAGGAGGGACCGATTAAAGTGTTCAGCCACCCCATTTTGTTGTGGTTGATATGATAATGAACAGTGCAGTTGAATCCCTTTCTCTTGGGCAAAATTCTTCACTACTGAGTTTGTGTATTCAGTGCCTTGATCACCAAGGATGGATTTTATTTGATATCCACTTGACCTCTCAGCGTATCTAATAAAGTTGATTAACTTTTCGTTCACTTCGTCCTTTGATCTTATTAGATATAGGAAACTGCTTCTACTAAAGTCATCTATAAATGTCTATACATATGAAAATTTGTAGGGATTATTAATATTTATCGGGCCACATAAATCTGTGTGAACTAATTCTATGGGTCGTGAAGTTCTAATGCAGTTTAACTTCTTGTGTTGGATGTTAGTTAATTTATCCCTTACACAGCTATTGCATGAGATGTTATAATAGTTGCTTAGATTTAGTTTCTCCATAACTCTCAATAATTCCCTGTCTGTGATGATCTTTAATTTCTTAATTGAAGTATAATCTAGCCGGCCATGCCATAATCTTACTTGATCGTGTCGAGATTCATTAAAAAATGTATTGAATTTATCAGGGTTTCCTCTACCTGTTATACGATAAATATTATTCTCGTTCTTTCCTATTATACATGGATCCTCTGACTCCTTGTATGCTAGGTATTCATCTCTACGGATTTCCTGTTTGTAACCTGCTACAGCTAATTCACCTGCAGAAATTAAATTCACTGGCATGTTAGGCACATGGAAAGCATTTTTAAACTCTATTACTTTGATTTCACCATTTGGCATCTGGTTGCTTAATTTTATTCTCCCATGTCCAACTGCTTTGGCGGATGTATTGTTGGCGCAATAAATTATTGCCAGTTCCTTGAGGCGAACGTAACTGCTAAACAATTCTCTTCGAGTACAAATATGGTTATTGCTTCCGCTGTCTAAGTACCATATCTCTATTTGTGTTTTATTGATCTGTTCAGTTCCGAAAAGGTTTATCATGCCACAAAACGATTTACTTTTAGTTGCAGACTTGTCTTCTGGTAGTTTCTGTTTTTCGTTGTCTTTTATCTTGCCTCTACAAAATCTAGCGATGTGGCCATTTTTACCACAACCAAAACAAAGTTCTTATTAGAATCATTTTTCCTGGTAAAGTTACTATTATCTCTTTTGTTTACCTTGGTGTCATGTCTAGGTTCCACATTGTGACATCCTTTGGTTAATCTTGCCTCCTGCGTATCGGAACTCTGATTCCTTTTATATTCTTGTAGGATATTACTAATTATTAATTTTGAATTAAAACAGTTTTGTTTTTAAAGTACCAGTAGGCTTTGTGCGCACGGTCGGTAATCTTTGGGATGACCGGACAGAAGTATCCAACAGAATTCTTCATCTGTTATTCCCCCGCCACGTTTTCCTATCCCTTTAAAGAGTAATTTCAATTCCGCAATCTTTTGGGTATATCATCATTGTTACTCATTTTATTGTTTATATATACTTCCCGCTTCAAATCTGTAACCTTCAGGAGATCTACTGCGTTAAATTTCGTTTCCAGTTCGACCAAAAGTTTCTGTGGGTCTTCGGTTTCTGTTACCAATGCCCGGAATCTATGGTTTATTGAACTCATTATTATTCCCGTGGCTTTTTGCACTTTCATTAATGGCTTTCTTCGCTTCTCAACATCTGCGATTTCCGTCACTTCCGATATCGGACTGTTTGCAAGTTCCACAGTCCCTCTCTTTGTAGTGACGTGCGAATATTCATTTTCCACTGGAGATAAATGTCTCCACTGAAGTTAAGCATATTGCTCGCCATGGTTATTCCTTTTAAATATAATCACACGAAGAATATTGAAGCACTAAGTAAAGTTTTTCTCTAATTTCATTTAATTGCTCCATAAGTAAGGTTCAGTTGAATACACAATTATAATATCAAATACTCCTATGAATCAATTACACATATCTATTTATTTTCTTCCATTACTTTAATTATATCAATCAGTCTTTGAATTTCCTTATTATGTAGAGCATATCTAGTTTCTTCTATCTTTCTATAGTTCTCTTTTATATTCTATATCTGCAGTCTCATAAATTCTTCTGGTTTAATCAATTAATTCTTTAATATGTATTCAATGTTCTTTTTCACTAAAGTAAAAAAATATTTCCTTTCTTCGTAATTAATATTTTAATTCCTTCTGAATCAATAATTAAAAAGCTCACTATAAGTTCTAAATTAATTACACAGTTTCAATATCAAAGTTCTCTCTTGTTCTTTTGACCTTCTTCTTCACAAAAGATTATTTACCGCTAACACAATTAAAGTTCCTATTAAATTGAGTTTTATCTTTAATGGATCTCTCTTTATTTAATTAACTTGATTTAATCTCTTTCACGTGTCGAAATGTCACCCGTTCTATTATGGCGATCCATCGTTTCATCGTCATTTTATGCTGAGTAAGTTAAGTAAAATATTTACTTACAGTAACGTCTTTTTCTACGATCGTTCTTCAAGGATTCCCTGTCTAGAAGAACTGCGCCGTATCACCTTACTTTTATCCTGGGATACTCTGTGATACTTAGTCGTTCCACATAGATCCACTTCCTCCAATCTCATGGATCGTGTCTGTATGGGCCTTTCTCCGCTTAATAATGATTTGGCATCATTTCGTCGATACCCCGATTCCAAGCTACTTTCATTAAAAATTTAGTTTAGTAACTTATTGAAATTAATACACATTAAATTAATGCTAACTTCTTTTTAACCCTGCATCTCATGCTACTTATTTGAATGAAGTATGAACGAGCTATTCCTTCAAGTTAACGAAACATTATATTCACTGTATTTAAACATGAAGTTATTTCATTCTTACTAATAATATTTTCGCCTTTCACCAGTTGTCTTTGTTATGACAATAGCTATTACTGCAGCATCTTTTACAATTGTTTCTTTGCACGCTTTCAATTGATAACTTAAATGTTTCTTCAACAAAAAAAAAATGCAAGTTGCTTTATTTCTTAAAACCATTTTTCAATTTGATTTTAAATATTATCTATTACTTTCTTTTAAAATCAAAATAAACTATTGAAAAATAACTTTCACCTCCCTTAATTCTCCTTCACCTCCTCCCTAAATCAAGGAAAGGCGTTACATTACACTGGCCTGCGAAAAAAAAATTTTCTCCGGCAAAAGGTTGAAGACGTTGCTGCCACCTAGTGGATTTCAGTCAACGCCGCCAAGAGCAATGGTGGAGAGAAACACCGGGTAATGGCGAGCTATGAGATAGGGAAGACGCTATCGGCCAAGAATTGTTTCAAAAGGTTGAAGAGCTGATTTACCCTAATTTAGGTGTGCTGAGTTCAAATATGTAAACCGTTTTTGCCTATCACGTACAGTTGTTTTGCTATTTGAAATCCAAATTTTACACATTGTTGTAATTTCGATAGAAAACACCACAATAGAGAATATATATAATTATAATGGGACATGATCAAATTGCAGGGAATATACAAAAAAGTAACATGTTCATTGCTAGAATGTATGAATCTCACTTCAAGAACACTATTGTTTGCTGCAGTTTGATGTGAATGAACGCTGTGTTGATTTGCGTTTGTGTTCCTCAGTAGTGACAAAGGTATCGAAAGCAGGGACTACTTCTATCAAAACTCTTCACGTGCTGCTTCATAATTCCCAATTTAATATGTAAAGGGGGCAATAACACACTTTGAGGATCAATTAATGGACGATTTACAATGTTTTTTTCTCCAGACACGAACTGTTTCCTCTTGGGCCATTCAGACACTAACCAGTGACGATCCCTGTCCTGAGAGTCCCACTCACACAGAAAACACGGGAAATTTGTATATCCTCTTTGCTGCCCTAATATGATACCGCGCACTTTTAAATCACAACACAGTAACCATCTGTGTTCATTGGAGTTCAGTTTCTGCAACACCATAGATAAATTGTGAAAGTTTTCACGAAGAGATGTTGAATGGGCGACTGTTACTGAAGCAAGTATATTTCCATTGTGCAGAAGAACACCTTTGAGACTTCTTTTACTGGCATCAATAAATAGACGCCAGTCCTTTGCTTGGTAAATAGTTCCAAGACGACGAATCAAGCCAGGGATATCAAAGCAAACCACAAGCTCGTCTTCGTGAACAAAAACTGCCGGAATTCTTCCTCCCGATTTCTGTAACAATATGATTTTGTCCCAGGAAGTAAAAGATTTCTCTCTTAAATCTTGATCCTAAAAGTTCACTGTTTTCTTTTGTGAGGCCTAGGTCACGCACCAAATCATTTAAGTCACACTGATTATAAAGATGGGGAGTTTTATCCTCAACATTTGGTAGAAAGGTATCATCATCACCATCCTCCGCACTTGAAGAT
The DNA here is from genome assembly GCA_023159025.1 of Thereuonema tuberculata. Lineage (NCBI taxonomy): Eukaryota > Metazoa > Arthropoda > Chilopoda > Scutigeromorpha > Scutigeridae > Thereuonema > Thereuonema tuberculata. The sequence continues at coordinate 390,618 of JAFIDM010062945.1, forward strand.
GACGAAGACACACTCTCTGGTAACTGTATTGGTGGTTTTGGGAGAGGAATATCGGGTCCATGTGGTACGCGGGTTATGGCAGATGGAAGGCAGGGATACACAATGTGCTTTTTGTTTTTCGTATTGAACCCGGACACTTTACATACACAAAAATAACAGTCGTCAAAGTGATTTGTTTGTTCCCACCAAACCATTGGGATTCCGAATGGCATTGATGGCAACAACCCTTTGTACCATTGCCGCAGGTTTTCTACACGCGTTTTACACACAATGTGGGGTGTGAAATTCTTGTCCTGATCACCTAACTTCATGTTAAAATGTACCAAGTACAGGCTTTTTATAAATAGTGTTATATTTCGCTTCTGGCCTCTACTTGCATATTGGCCATATATATAACAGAAGAGTTGGGATTGTTCACACATTTTCGCCTCCGAACATCTCTGCCACTTGCCATTTTAACACTAACTCACTTATTCACTCAATCGACTTCAAGTGCACATTGTAACATCTAGACAAAGGCATGATACATGTTCTAAGACTCTCCTCTCAGACTACGGAGGAACGCGATCTTGGCGTTTTTACCTTGTTTAACACTGCGCATGCGCGAACTGCAGCTGTTCTATTTGTTGTTCCGGTGATCCTATATGATTACCTACTCCCCTCCAAAACACACAACATACAATATTTTCTCTCAGACATGTCCATACATGCACTCCATACAATCAAGCCAAACCTCATTTACAACAACGAAGCTCACTTAGCATACACATGAGACCGATTTATGACAAATCTGTACGTGATACGAAACAATTGGTATTATTTTTTATATAAAGACACTAAATGTAACGTATATCACATACAATTACTTTTGCCGGAAAATCTTCGCAGGCCGGTGTTATTTAGATAAAAAAAATAATTTAATATAACATTTTATTATATTATTATTACTGTTATTCAAAATTTTGTAATATGCACTATTCAATCTTTTTAATTTTTTTTATTTTTAATATGTAATTGAAAATATTAAGTTTTTAATGAAAAATAAACAATAAGGAAATGTAATAATGCAAAATGTGAAACGTGTTCGATCAGTTAAGAATTTAATTCATTAAAACCATTATGAAACTAACATTATATATTTATATTTTAAAATTACGAAGTTTGAAATTTAAAATCTATGAGCATTTTACAATTAATAACCAGAGATCTTTGTGAAAAATAAATATAGCAATTATATTGAAATTAGACATTTTCTGGTTGAGTGTTACGGATTTCTTCTAATATAGTAAGGATATACAAAACAGTACTTTTTCAAGGTAATCGGAAGCTTACACCAATAAAATCAGGTATTGAATAATAAATAAAGCTGATGGAATCGTTGGTCCCAAAAAAATTTCACAGCTAAAACCAGATGAATATTACACCAGGAAAAGAAAAGATAAACAATTCAGGTAGATCAAAAAAAAAATTGTATTCATAAATAAATTCAATGCAGTACAATAGCACACAATTTTGTAAGACTATATCAAGCAAGATATAGTCTTATAAAATTATACATCAATACAACAAGTGTCGAAATAATTACACACAACTTGATGACAGAGTAAACTACATTGGCGTTGATCAAAAAATTTAGTATTAATATAAATTTACGTATATAGTCTCACAATAGTTTATGTCTCTGTTATGATAATAGTCCGAACAATCGTCGTTCTACGAAGCAGATTTCTCCACTATATAGTCTTTCTCAAAGGTCACCCTAGCTCAACAATTCAAAAAAAATATCACTCACAAGTTCAGGATCTTGACTTGGACACACGGAAACTCAACACTGGATAGGGGTCGTCCATTAATTACGTGAGGTCAAAAGGGGGAGGGGGGTTAACGAAATCTCACGTAAACTTTTTCATTCAGAGAAAATATATATTATAGGAAGATTTCCTTTTTTTTTTTTGGTTGTTAAAGCAAGTTTTCCTTTTTTTTTTTGGTTGTTAAAATTTTTGAAATCTCACCAAGAGTGAGGGGGGGGGGGGGGGCCTA
>JAFIDM010062945.1:396065-427492 GCA_023159025.1 Thereuonema tuberculata
AGATTTCACTCCTAAAATCCTAAGCTAAGCTAAATTAAAGATTTCACTCCTAAAATCCTAAGCTAAGCTAAATTAAAGTTTGAATAAAAAAAATAAAAAAAATAAATAACTGACAATAGCTAAAACTGTGCCTAACGAAGTCTTTCGCCACAGCCTTTACAAAACAATTATTTTGAAATTATTTTTCTTAACTGACATCTCTTTTATCTTTACAATAATAATAATATTAAATTCTAATATTTTAAATTATAATAAATCGACATATGAGTATTGTCACAATATATAATAAAATTTATTGTAAATTTCACTATTTTTTTTCCGTTTCTAATGTTATACAGGAGCATCTCTCTTGACGGATCAACAGTAGTCAGCAAGCATCTCTGCAATCTATTGTATACAGTAACAGTTCTCCATGGTAGATATCTGTTGGTGAAATCGTTCAACGTATTCGTCATTAACTGCTCCCATATTATCGGGGAAAAAGTGAGAATGCAGGAAATGCAGTTTTAAAGACAAGTGGCAGCCCAACATTCTTCACCATCTTTTGAACTATGTTCTTATAGTTTGCGGCTTTACTGTTTCCGAGGACATTTTGCACAACATCCTTGAATGACAGCCATGCTTTCTTTTCTAGTTTCTGAAGATTATTTTCAAAACGGTGACTTTGCATCAGCTTTCGAATGTCTGGATCTATAATTTTTTTTATGAGCTGTGTGATTGAATTCTAATTAGAAAGGCGGTCTGAAAAACACAGTTCCGAAAAGTTAAAAGTTTTATTAATTGTTAGCAATCGCATCAACTGTCACGTTCAACTGAAAGAAAATTCAGTTATTCCTTTCAGAGGAGATACTGCAAATTTAAGTCTCAGGAAGTTTAGTGTTAAATGCCTACATCCATGGTGCAGCGATTCCAATATAGCAGGCGAAGTTATTCGAATGCATCAAAGATTCGTCGGTGCAGTGAGTATCGATGTACTGAAATTTTCCAGTATTTTCTGACGAGGATTAAAGACGGAATACTAGAAAGGAGTATTTACAAGTTAAAGTGAATTTAAGGTCCTTTTCTAATTATAAAGACAAACCCGATTGACGACAAATAGGCCCACCGATCGTTTCCCATTCGAATACCATGTTCGGAACAAATTTCGGAGAAGATGGAAGTTCAACGTTTGGGTTCTATTAAATAGATTTTGCTGTTTTCATCTATATCCTGGTAAGCCATATCATTTTCTGATGTGTGATTTAATTTTGTATCGAGTAAATTCTTACTAAATCAGTTAAAGTTCATCATCGATTAGAGTTCCTTATTTCCAAGCTAAATTTCACGTGTTAAAGAACCACACTCTGTTAAATAAATAAACAGTTATTTAAATGTTATTTAAATAACTGGTAAATAATTATTCTTCAGTTTTAAATACAATTTATTATATGACAATTTTATAGGTTAGAAACAAATTTATTATTAAAAATTAAAACCTTGATATGCCTTTACATTGCAGGAATAATAATAAATTGTAGTATTCTTTTTTAAATTGTAAATTTAACTTTTCCTGTAGTTTTCCTATAATAATATAATTTTCATGATAATCAGGAATATTTTTTAAAATTTTTAATAATGTAAATTTACAATTTTAATCGTACTAATTTTATCACGAGGAAATGGAATATAAAATAAGTATTTCTCGGTGAACAATTGGTAACTAAAAAAAAGCAGCTCTGCTATCAATTTGTCACGAGAACAAATAAAAAAAAAGATAATAATTAAAAAAAACACGAGAAGCAAGATTGTAATGGGAAACAAAATGGTACGGATTGAATGATGCAAAGAGTAGTGATGCAGCCAAGACCGTCCCTTCTAGTTTTCCGAAAGACGAGCAACATTACATACACAATTCAAAGCGAAAACTCCGAATCTGCCGCATCGGAACCTGCTGCAATTCTGTATGTCTGGGTGCTGGTATGGGATTCGCCATTTCATTCGCTTTCTTTCCCTCTCGTCAATGGTTCACTCTGCACTCTTGGTCCTCCCTTGCAATTGGAACTCGGCTTCCTTCCGTGTTACTCAAATCTCCAACTGGCTCTACCCTTCAGGCATATTTCACAAGACAAGAAGAATCCTTAGACTTTTCCAAGAAAATATAATCTTTGTAAGAGGGTAGCATGCCGCCATAGGCGATGTGAACTACTTCATTTTCAGAAAGTTCTTTGCCCAACATGGAGGCTTTCTGTTTTATCCGACTTACAAAAAAATTCCATCATTTCTCCCTTATTTCGATGCAGTTTGAGGAGAGATTCTACTGTATTTCATCTCCTTATGTTGCTCTAATAAGAACGTCTCGTAACAATCCTGTTTAAAATTGTCCCAGTCATTCCCATTATCGATTTTATTAATAATGCACGGATGAACGCGCTTATCGTAAATTCGTGATAAAATTTCTTTAAATTCATCAAACCTTAAGCTACGCGAACACCCTGCAATTTTTCAGCAATTTAGTTGTCCGATTTTAACGTAACGAGTTGATATAAACTTTTATCATCCCCGAACACGATGCAACTCGATATGCAACTCGGACGACCAACCGACCCATGACAACGCAGATTTTAAATATGTCACGTTTGACGTCAAGCAAAATTCGGTTATATTGTTTCAAACATAATATATGAGTGATATTTGCAGCATATGATAAATATTTTTTTTCAAAATTATTAGCCGCTATGGAATTGAATTTCATGGTATTATTTCGAATGAAAAGTAACGAATGACCAACAGCCAATAAGAAACAATGCTCCCCTGGAAACAATGACGTCATAACTGTTGCATTACCGCGTCAGCAGCCTTCCCATAATGCAATGCGTCTCCCAAACCCGATGTGGAAAATCCGAAAAAAACGAGGCATTTAAACCTCTCTGATAAATTCTGCCGCATACAATTACTGCATTTCAGTATAATCTTTATTTTGCATGAAAGAAACTCGCAATACTCTTTATTCATTGAGTATGAGCATGTCTTCAAAACGAATCGGCAAATATCATTTTCGACGCCATTTTTTTCATGGGAGTGGTTTCACAACTGACGTGTTCCAACGCTGCCCTGTTATTGGGTAATTCCCAGTGATGTCGATACAATTTTTCGAGTTGCAGGTGAAGGAACAACTCAAATTGCATGACAAAAGTTGCAGTTAAGTTGCATATAAACGGGCTCAAGACTGTCTATATCAACTCGTGACGTCAAAATCGGACGACTAAATTGCTGTAAAATTGCATGGTGTTCACGTAGCTTTACGTTATGAAGGTTGACTAGTCTCTGGCAAGTATAAATGAATTCCCTTATACTTCCATAATTCAAGTTCCAGAGAATTTAAGATCAGAAAATAACGTTAAACGATCCTTAAAAGATAATGCTTTCTTAAATACTTGGGATGTCGTTCGTGCCGCCTTTCAGCTCCTCATGGCCGTGGTTGCCGGCTAAGCACGAATTAGGCTTACCGCTTTCTCCGATCATCTTTCCCTTAGGACAGTGAATAAAACAATTCGAACAGCTTCTATATCATTCAACTGACGCTTGGGTAAGGTATTTCCTCATTCGAGTTTTTAATCTTTTCCACCACGTTTCGTATTTCCTCCTGCAATACAAGTAGGGATTTTTCTACTTCTAATTTTAGAACCGAAGCAATAGAAATAACGGCGGTGCATTTCAGATCGCCGACATCCAACATATTATAAAAGATATCTGCAACACCAATATGAATTTTTTTGAAATTATATTGGGATTTTAGATTTCAGAAAACTGTCCAGCTATATATATATATATATATATATATATATATATATAGCAGGACAGCAATCTGAAATTTGAAAATCCCAATACGAAATTCAGAATACTGTTTCTGTTAGGATAACGGCCAATTTTTATCCTCACATCATCAGCGGCATCTAGTGAGAAAATTAGAAACTATAATTTTGAAAACCAAAAACGCAATATAGAGATATATATATATATATATATATATATATATATTTAGCAGAGATAAAAGTATATGAAGATCAAGTGTTCAAAGAGTCCCAATATATGTGGCACTAATAAGTACTCAAATTAAATCAAACAACACGGGAACCATAAGAAAAATTGCTTAATATATTTCTTTCAAAAAAAATCAGTAACAATTCTTCCTTTAACATAATTCTATACTTTTAACAAATAACTTGTTCACTAAGAATTCACAAAGTCCTATTCCCTTGAGAGTTGCGGATCAAATGCTCTATAGTCCATCATAATTAAAGTTCACAATTTTATATTACAGTTAGTCCCTCGATGCAATTCATTTATCTTTAGCGTAATACTTGAACTTTCAATAGTCTGAATAGATTAATGTTGACGCATCTAAATTTCTAAACTTGGTTTAATTTCGATGTCTTCTGAGGAATATGTCTTTGTTATGAATAAAAAGAATAAACGACTTACTTTAATTCTTCCTTAATAGTTTCCGATCCACTGTAAATTAACGTTTCATAACAATTCCTAAGACATCTCTTAATGGTCCGATCCAAAGGATATGACTTGTACTGTAAACATGGCGCTAGTCGTTCCATGGCTGAGTTCCAAGAACATGACACGACATCTTTCCCAAAGTCCTGTGAATTAAACTAAAAACATTAATGCTTAAATTACTTTCACTCAGTGAGCATTATTATCACTATAATTCGATTTCCGAAATTAATACTTCAATCCTTTAAAGTATTTTCCTTAGAAGTATATCTTCGAAAAGTCCTGCAGAAGCATCAGCTCTTACTTCATCTTCGAATCATCATTCCGATAGAAACACACTATCACATCTGCAACATCACAATGCAACTACTGTCCTCTACACTTTCATTTTTCCAAAACAATGGGAACATAACTTCATCTGTGCTCATAGTTTAAAACAATAGCAATTGTAATGTATCTATCAACAATAGTTTATGAACAGTCTCTTTTTTTTATTTCAAATCAATTCAAATTAACTTGGAATGACTACTGCAAGTTGTTGCTATTAATTTTCACTATTAGTAAAACTTTGAAGTTTCGCTTCTTCTTTTGAATCATCCAAACCATCCATTATTGCAAAATGAAGATAACCAAACCAAACAAAACAAATGAACATAACCACAAAAGAATGATTAAATATCTAATAAAGTGCAATATAGAAGATAAAAAAATATAATGAATGTCAAGGAAAAAACTAAATAGACTACTGAAAAAGGAAACTTTAAATTTAGCATTAAATCTTTTAAAATAAAAATAAATCGGTCTGGCCTTTTCAGGGAAACTAACCACAGATCCTATCTAAATCGCACTGGTTATGCGAACCACGCACTGCTACCAAAATTTTCTCACGGAAATGGAATGTAAACTAAATATTTCTCGATGAACAATTGGTAAATAAAAAAAAACAGCTTTGCTACCAATTTGTCACGAAGACAAATAAACAAAAGTTAATAGTTAAAAAAAAAAAAACACCAGAGGCAAGATTGAAATGGGAAGCAAAACAGCACGGATTTAATATGCAAAGAGATAAGGGAAATATAGATTAATAAAAAGAAAAGATTAAGGGAAATACATTAGTAAAACTCAAAATTACAAACAGATACTTAATCGCAAAAGTTCATTTAAAGTTTAGATTTTTTCACTTTCCTTCTTCCTTCTTCTTTATAGTGTTCTAAAATAAAGGAAGGGCTTGGATGAATTAAAAAAAATAGACTTTGCTAGTTTTCTACCAAAAGAAACATTACTTATTGTCAGTAGTTTCTCATGGGCAGCGAAGAATTGGGATCCCAATGGACGTAGCACAAAAATTTAACAAAAAAGCACTTAGAAGAACTTGAACTTTTCACCAAAACACTACACTTAAGTCACTGAGCACAAGATTCGTCGCTGTTTTGCCAGTAAAATACGTTGTGGGTATTGGCAGTGTCCCCACATCAAAGGGATTCTTGAATCGCTTTTTTCCCGGTAACTTGCGCTGTGATACTCGGCAGCTTCTCCAAATCAATCGGGTCTTGTAAAAACCTCGTTAAAACGAAATTTCGACCACGCAGGTGTTTCTTCTTCTCATTCGTGGGGCAGGATCTGCTCGGCACAGCAGGAGCACAGAGGATTTGGTGAAAGACGTACTGATTCTCTTTTCACCAAACCAAATCTAACACTTGGGTTGAAAAGTAAAAATTTCACTAACTTTACTTACATCCCGAGGACCATGTAAACAGGGATTAAAGTCGTAACATAAGAAGAAAATAAAGTTTTTCCCGGTTAATCCATTGTGTTAGCCCAGATGACAGGCCACAACACAAGGTTGATGTTTATGTTACAACCATCAAACTACTTACTCTTATTAATATTACAAAATTGCGATATAAATACAAGTAATGACGAAAACGCATATAATAACGATAAACCAATAAAGACAACAGAGACAAATAATCACGGTAAACTGTTAAAAGAAGGAACAAAGCAGATTTAGCGTCGGAAAAGGACACAGAAGAAATTCACAAGGGAACACAACAGAAAAACAAAGGGGGAAAAAATGAAAAAAAAAAAAAAAAAGAAAAAAGAAAAAAAAAAAATATAAAAGAAAAAAAAACAAAAAAAAAAAGGAGAAAAAAAAAAAAAAAAAAAAAAAAAAGAAAAGAGAAAAAAATAAAATATAGAGGAGGATAACGCAGGGAAAAAAAGAAGTTAGAAACATACAAAACAAATTATTAAAATAAAAATAGAACGATGGTTAGAATGAAAAAAAATTTTAAAAAAAACCAAAAACATGGAAAAAAAAACAAAAAAAATACTGAAAACGACTAGACATCAACTCCTAAAAATGTGGGCTGATAGAGGAAGAAGCGTCACGTAGGAAAACATGAACCAAAAATATAAAAAAAATAAAACCGTGAAAATTTGGAGAATAATTTAAAAAAAATTTTTAAAAATTTAAAGAATTATTAAATGGTCAATTCATTTTTTTTAAAACTAATACATCTAAAGAATTTCTTTTAACTTTAGATAAATGTTTCATATGATTTAAAAACGAATTTCAATAAATAAAGTATATAAGAATTAAGATTAACAGACAATTGACAGGAAACCAAAAAGTTTAATACTTTGAATCATTGGGAAAAGAGTCCAAAAGAAATAATAAATCTGAAAACGAAGACAATCAAAACGGAAAATCTTTCGTGCTGCATTTAAATATAAGATCAGTGAGAAAAAAATTGGAATTTGCTATTAATTAAAATTAGAAATATCAATCACTTAATTGCCATCTTAATATAAACAGAAGTAAATATTTCCGATAATTAATTGAAATTATATAAAACTAAAAATTTGTAGATGATTGCAAAATTAAGAAATGCAAAAAGAGGAGGAGATATTATTATTTTCTATAAAAATAACTTGCTTCCATCAAACACTGAAAATGATACAACTTTCTCCGAAAATTTATTAATAAGATTTTCAAATAAAACCCAAAATAATAATATTTTAGCCATATATAAAAACCAAATAACACAAAGAAACGTAAATTTCTGAATTAGAGAATCTCTTCATAAAAAATGAAAATGTAATAAGCATCTGCTGTCCAACTATACTAATTGGCGATGTAAATGTAGATCTTTTCATGATAAATACCTAAAACTTATGTTCAATAACAGTTTCAAAAACTGTCTTTATAGAACAGCAAGAAACAACAGTACAATTCATGGAAATATCAAAACAAATATTGACCATAATTAAGCATCGTATCGAAACACAAAGAATACTATGTAAAGAACTAATCTCGGATCCCTTTATAATAATTCTGGAGTTAACAAATTATCTCAAAGATTAAGATATAAAACTAAAGAAATGGAAAATTATAGCAATGAATGCTGCATAAATCCTGTGAAATTGAAGAATAAAAATAGATTAGAATGTGGTGAATGTGGGCGGCAGGAAGCCAAGCACCGCGACCAGTCGATCTATTGTGCTAAACCGACGAAAATGAGAACAGATGAGAGAAAGACTGAGAAAGTATGATGGTAGGCTCGCAGGGGAAACGGGAGAACCCCGAGAAAACCTGCCAACCGCGGATCGTCCACCATCACGTACCCGCAGAACCCGGGACTCAGAGGTAAGAGACCAGTGTCTAAGCGACAACGTCAACCGCGCGGCCGGAGTAAAAATAAGTAATCTAATAATTAAAAGTTGAAAATGAAAAAAATAATAAATCAAAATATAACTTATAAGGAACTAATCAATGACGTTAACAAAACAAAATTCGTAGAAAAAAATATAGATAAACTGAAAAAGAACTTAAAAAGAAAACAAAAAGATTGTTTTACAACTGAAATATTGTAATTGAAGAAATAAATAAGAAAATACGTTATTTAGAATGCGCAAAAACAATCCAACAAATACAAATCATCTGATAAACTATAAAACATTAACGGGAAGCCAACTAAATCGACACTTCTGGATAAAATTCTATCAAAAGGATAAAAACAAAAAACAAAAAAACAAAACATCTAAAAATATTTAATAAATTTAAAAAATCCCATCATGACGTTTCGAGACTCTTTGGGCAGTTCTCTTCTTCAAATTAAAAAATAAAAATTAAAAATTAAAAACCTTTTTTCACCTTTTTTTCAACCACTTTTTCAACGAATCCCTGACAGAGAGAACGTGTTTTAGGGTAGGGGTTAATTTGGTTTTTAATTTTTAATTTTTATTTTTTAATTTGAAGAAGAGAACTGCCCAAAGAGTCTCGAAATGTCATGATGGGATTTTTTAAATTTATTAAATATTTTTAGATTTTTTTTTTTTTTTTTTTTATCCTTTTGATAGGATTTTATCCAGAAGTGTCGATTTAGTTGGCTTCCCGTTAATGTAGTATCCGACACGTTAAATATCTCACCTTCAAACTATAAAACAATTAGGAATCAATTAAATATAATGATAATAAAGGCAAAAGAAAAGTACTACAAAAGTAGATTCAAAAAACAAATGTAATGCCTCTAACAATAGGATGAAATAAATAAAATACTCGGCAAGAAAAAAAATCTGTTAGCAGATTGCCTAATTAAATGCTTTCTCTCTGTAATATACCATTGTTCCACATGGTTAGCACATGATATCTCGTGCGTTCTTTTGCAATTGTCGGTCTGATCTGTGACCGACATGTTTTTTTTTTCCTTTTTAATGTAAGTTCTTAGTCGATAAATGAATTTTTTCTCTGTTATATATGGTGGACTGTATTTAGTGATCCTGCAGTAGAATCCCTCGCACTTTAAATATCTATTAACAGATAGTAACAGTGGTAGCAGATCAGCGTGATTTTTCGTAGACTCGACGGAAGATTTATCCGGCAGAATGGCGAATAGAGCTTTTCAGACGAGAATTGAACTTCTTACCAATGATAACTATTTGACATGGAGAATTCAATTGAAAGGCATTCTTCGAGCTGAAAAGGTGTGAAAAGGTGTAGCTATACAGGAAGGTATGCCTATTAGATTCAATTATTCCTCTGATGAAGAATATAACAAGGCATTAACAGAATGGGATGAAAAGGATGCAGAAGCGTTTAGGCTTATTACCACGAGTATGTCAAAAAACATTCTAGCGAAATATGTATCCTGTGAAGATGCAAAACTGCTACGGGAACGTTTAGAGAAGGCAGCTCAAAGAGATGTGGAAAGCCGAATTATCGACGTTGATATGAAATTGGCATCTTTACACCTTAAAGATGGCGAACGGATTGACTATGACTTCGATTGTGCTTTAGCTACTACGGAGGAGTCAGCTTTACTGGGACAAGATCTCTCGAGGCAAGGATTTGCGCCTATATTTGTAAAGGACTACCTAGAAAGTTTGGATCCTTTGTAGCCACCTTTCAAACCCTCGAACAGCAGTCTGTTGACCGACTTTGGGGAGCACTGAAATCACTAGAGGAAAGGGATGAATTTCGTCCGGAACCGAGAGAGAAAGGGATGAAAGGATTTGTAAGAAATGGACATTATGACAAATTAAAATATGAGAGTGATAAGCGCTGTTATGTGTACGGTCGCTTAGAGCATTTTGCATTGCAATGTAAAGATAGAAAAACAGATGCAAAGATCGTGATTCAAAAACTAAAAAAAAGAATCAATGAGATCAGCTTCAGAGAATAACACGAAAATGTTTAACCCCAGGGATAACACCAAGTGGAACCTGGATACTGGTGCAACTAAGCACATGACCCATGATAGAAGCATCCTCACTGAAATAGTAAGGGATTCCAGACCAATACACGGAGCTGTGAAGGAATTCGAGAGTAAAACGGAAGCTATTGGGAATGCTACAGTCGATACTCTCCCGGCAAATGAGCCTCATATTGATTTAGTACTATCTGATGTGTTATACATCCCGTCCCTGAGAGAAAATCTACTTTCTTTTGCTAAGTTAGAAAACGATGGTTATTCCATATCACTAAGAAAGGTGATGTGACTTTTATTCATGCAGAAGATGAATCAATTATAAGAGGTTCTCGAGAAGGAGACTCGAATTCTATACATTTATCTTGGAGTGGATCTGTAATAGATGAAACTATGAGAATTTCTTCTAATAATGGAAGACTGTGGCATTCCAGATTTGGTCATTTAAATTTTACCTATTTACAGGAGTTAAGTATGAGGTAAGTATGAATTTAAGTATGAAGACCATGGTTTGGACTTAGATCAAATGCAAGAAGTCCCCCAATGCATTACTTGCATTCAAGCAAAACTTCCATCGCAATCTCATTTCCCAGTAAACCAGCGTTCTAGGAGCGTTCTGGATTTACTCCATATAGATATTTCTGGACCCCTTCAAATTCCTTCAATAGGAAACTCACGGTATTTCCTCACGATTACAGATGACTTCTCAGGGAAGATCTTCGTTGATTTCCTAAAAACAAAGGACGAAGCGGCGGATAGTCTAGTAACTATCATCATGGAGATAGAACGACAACAAGATTCCAAAGTAAAAGCCGTTCGGTCTGATAACGGGTTGGAGTTTGTGAATCATAAGTTATCTAATTTCTTTAAAGGAAATGGAATTAAACATCAAATAACAGTTTCATATTCACCGGAAAGTAACGGAGTGGCTGAACGTCAAAACGGAACATTACTAAATGCAACCAGGTGTCTTCTTATTGATTCGAAACTTCCAAAGAAATTTTGGGCAGAAGCTTTACTGACAGCTTCATATTTAATTAACCGATGACCCAAATATGGAAAAGCAGAGCAAACTCCGGAGCTTATATGGACAGGGAGGAGAACTTCTGTTCGACACTTGAGAAAATTTGGATGTCTTTGTTTCTATCAAAATAGAAAACCAAATCAGAAGAAATTAGACTCAACAGGGATTCCCGCAGTCCTGATTGGATACGGAGAATTTACGAAAGCATATAGGGTATGGGGTCTTAATGAAGAGCGATTAATAGTGAGTAGAGATGTTGAATTTACTTAGGACACTTTGGCAGTTATGGTGTTATGTTATGTAGTGAATGTGGGTGGCATAGAAGCCCAGCACTGCGACCGGAGATCTATTGTATTATTCCACGGAAAAAAGGACAGATGGAGAGAAAGACTGAGAAAGTATGGTGCAAGCACTGCGACCGGAGATCTATTGTACTATCCCACGGAAATAAGGACAGATGGAGAGAAAGACTGAGAAAGTATGGTGGGAGAAGTGCATGGGAAACGGTAGAACCCCGAGAAAACCTGCCCAGCGCGGATCGTCCACCATCCCGCAGCTCACATGAGAACTGAACTTCGGTACTCAGAGGTGAGAGGCCGATGTCATAGCGACAACGCCAACCGCGCGGCCGCACATTGGCAGTTAATTCACCGTTTTAGAACCCATGCAAGGGATTTTAACGAATATTTTTTTTTTTTAGTACTGTGAGGGTAAAATATTTAAAGTGAAGGAATATGATTAATGTACCTTGTATATTAGGGGTTAACAATTTAATGTTTATGAATTTAGATATCCCGAATTGTGTTGAATTGTTATAATAATATATTAACGTTTTAAGTTGATAAGAATTTTATTATAGAAATGAAATGTTAGTCGATACACGGGATATCTGGTTACTTCAGAATATAATTTAATTATGTGTCCTGTAAGGATAAATTTTTTTTAAGGGATTAGCTTTGAAAATTTTAATATTATTTTAATTTTTTATTGATTAGATGCTTATAATCAACAATTTCTTTAGAGTTAGTTATATAATATAAAAGTTGTATCAGGATTTTTTATTGATTTATTTTATATTAGATAGAAACTGCAATTGTAAAGTTTAAATATCATGTTAATATAAGTAGATGAAAATTATAATAATAAGTAAAGTAAAAATAAAATTTAAGGATTCGGCAATAGGATATTCGCCCGTTTATCAAAAACATGGTTTCTTGAAGGTGATAAGAAATCTGACCTGCCCAATGAGTATTAAATGGCCGCGGTATTTTGACCGTGCGAAGGTAGCATAATCATTAGTCTTTTAACTACTGAATTCCTCACTATTGACTTCCAACTAGATGAAAAACCATTTAAGAGTACAGGTATATTAAACAAACTACTTGATCAGGGACAAGTACAGACAGATACATCAGGAAAACAACTGATACCTTCAACGAATTCAACCCAAATCGAAGATACTGGTTCCAGAGAAATTACAAGAGAAGAAACTAATCCACTTCAGAACACTCGCAGGAAAGGGCAGGCCAAAAGGACATACTAAAGAGTTCTGTCAGAAATGACATTCAGAACAATTTAAAGAAAGGGTCACAATGCTGAAGAAAGCTGGAGTAAGACGATCATCTAGAACGAAAGATGAGAAAGATGATATGAATTAAGACGGAGATGATGTTGAACAAGGTCACCAATTCCAAAAGACTACTGGTGATAACACTAATTTAGAAAAAGGCAACTTTACGTTTGGTATACCCCCCCATACATCAAGATGCAGTGATTTCAACAGAGAAGGAGAAACGGATCGAAGCTATGAAATCGGAATTTGAATCCCTCATTCAACATAAAGTCTGGGAGCTAGTAAGCAAACCTATAAATGGAAAGATCATCAAATGTATCTAGAAATTCTCGAAGAAACTGAACAATGATTGATTTACTAAGAGGTTTAAAGCTCGATTAGTGGCAGCAGGTTGTAATCAACGCTTAGATATTGATTACGAAGAAACTTCAGTCCTGTAATTAAACATCAATCACTCAGACTTATTCTAAGCATTGCAGCACAAAGAAAGATGAAACTTTAGCAAATCGATGTCAAAACTGCTTATCTATGTGGTGATTTTCACAAACAGATATATGTGGTGCAACCGCAAGGATTTCTTTTTAAGGGAAAAGAAGACTATGTTTGTTTGCTAAAGAAAAGCATTTATGGACTACGTCAAAGTGGACGATGCTGGTACAAAAAACTCCGAATGAATTTACAAAAAAATTGGTGCTCAATCTTCAAATGCAGATCGTGTGTCTTTACGTGGTCTTCAAATGGTGATTATCTTATTATAGGTTTTTATGTTGATGATTTCCTAATAGCAGGATCGTCAGATGAAGATATCTCGAAATTCATTGAATTGCTTTCGAAGGAGATTGAAGTTGTAAGTTTGGGATATCCGAAAAGAATTCTTTGAATAGACATTGAATGCTCAGATAAAAGAATATTATTATCACAGACGCCGTATATTAGTGATTTAATAGCTAAATACAATTTGACATCTTGTAACCCAACGAAGACGCCATTGGACCCTTATACTGACTTTAAGAAAATAAAAGATTCGAAGCCAATTAATACTATGCAGTACCAGGAACTATTAGGCGAACTGATGTTTCTAGCAAACTGTTCGAGGCCAGATATCAACCGTGCAACTACTATCTTATCACACTTTAACAATGACCCCACCGCAGCTCATTATTCTGGTTTAAAAAGGATCTTACGATATCTGAAACATATACTAAATTATAAATTGTGCTTAAATTCAAGAAAACACAAGGGACCTAGAATTGTAACCATGACAGATGCATCTTGGGACTCAACCCCCGGAAGCAAATCTATATCAGGTTACATGGTTATGATCGATGGAAATCTTATTTCGTGGAAATCTAAGAAACAGACTGAGATAGCGTTATCATCTTGTTAATCAGAGTGTCTTAGTGTGTTATCTGCTATGAAAGAATTGATATGGCTCCGTGGATTACTACGAGACTTAGAAAAAGACTGGGACTCAAAAGACTCAGAGTATAGACTATTATTTTCGGACAGTGCATCGGCCATCCAATCGATTAACGATCGTTCCGTGGGTAATCTAAAGAAACATTATATGAGAAAACGAAACTTTCTAAAAAACATTTACGAAAATAATGACCTAGTAATTGAACATTTACCCAGCAAAGAAATGTGTGCTGATATATTAACAAAACCTGTTAATAGTAAAGTGTTATTCACACATTTGATAAAGTTGAGATGTTTCCATGCATTGTAAAGAGAAAAAAAGCTAAGGGAGACTATGTTGGCAGATTGCCTAATTAATAGCTTTCTCTCTGTATAATACTATTGTTGCACGTGGCTACCCACATGATATCTCGTGCGTTCTTTTGCGATTGTCAGGTTTTCTGGTCTGATCTATGACTGACATGTTTTTTCCTTTTTTAATGTAAGTTCTTAGTCGGTTAAATAAATGTTTTCTCTGTTATATATGGTGGACTATACTTAGTCATCCTGCAGGAGAATCCCTCGCACTTTAAATATCTACTAACAGATAGTAACAAAATTTGAACAAAGAAATAAATCTCATAAACTCCATGGAAGGAAACAGATGAGAAATTTTATTACTAAATAAATTCTGTACACACTACAGTAAAACAATATCAAATGGTTATACGAATTGTTCAAAACTATTTACATTCACAGATTCCATTTGAATGATCCGAAAGACAATGGTCCTAGAAGAGTCCTCAATAAGTGAAATAAGTATGAAAGACAAAAAAATCTATGGGTCATGACAAATTAACTACAAGAACAATAAAACAAAACAATATGTTATTTTCTCATATCATAACTATGAGAAAAACAAAATATCAACGGAAAAATATCCAACAGATTAAAAATTGTCAAAATTATTCCAATATGTAATTGCGATAACTATTAAAACCTTACAAATTACAGACGTATCTCCATCCAACCTGTTATCGGAAAAATAATAGACAATTACATTTCTTTAAAACTGAACACTTTTTTAGAAAAACATGCTATGATAAGCTCAAAACAATATGCATATAAAGAAACAAAAGAACAAATAGTCTACTAGAAAAATTAAGCAATAATAAAATTGAAAGACTAAATAACTGTGATTTTATTCTTCTCTTATCAATAGGTATTAATAAAGCGTTTGATTCAATAAATCTAAAGATCCTTTTTGAGAAATTGAACAAGTTGGGAGTTGTGCCATGGTTGCCAGTTGATCTTTCAGCGAAGTTTATGCAATTCATTAAGTTTCCGCAACTTCTTTCTTATTCTTCGTCAGATAAATGAAACTATGCCTTGAATCATCATCGATGAATGTTACTATATAACAAAGATTATCGGCATTGTTCACTCTTATCAGTCTACATAGGTCCGAGTGGATTAACTCCATAGGTTGATTTGCTTTTTTAGATCATAATTTAACGATGTACATCCGTCATCTTACTACACTTTTAGCTTTCGCAGAATAGACTGTTTCCTTTAGGAATACTGAGATGTTCCATGCCCCTTAATAAGTTTTATCTTTTATATGCCTCATCTTCTTGAAAGATCTGTGTCCTAGTCATGCATTCCAGAGTTGGAGTTGATCGTGAGACAACTGAATAAAATGAGAATGAGTCCCTCTCAAAATCACACAACCATCAACTTCAGACAGGTTGTTCTTTCTGATTCATATCATACATATCCTTTTCTTCTGATTCGTAACAACATATCTGTTCATCGAAATTTGTTGATGTTAACCTTTTAATGCTATTTTCCCTTGAAACATCAGATTTTCACCCTTATTTGGTGCATAGTAGATGTTAGAGATTTCAACTATTTGATATCTGGTAGCCTGGTTTT
Source organism: Thereuonema tuberculata (assembly GCA_023159025.1). Taxonomy (NCBI): domain Eukaryota; kingdom Metazoa; phylum Arthropoda; class Chilopoda; order Scutigeromorpha; family Scutigeridae; genus Thereuonema; species Thereuonema tuberculata. Next base: position 412,189 of record JAFIDM010062945.1, read on the forward strand.
TAAATTTACAGTACTGCAACCGATGGCTTGGGTTGAAGTGTTATTCGAACTATATATAATTATAGGTTATTCATACTTGCACTGTCAAGGTACCATATATTACTGTTGATATTACTGATGTTTTTATTTTCGAAAAGGCTTAACATACCAAAAAAATATTTATTCTCACATTCTTTCCTTATGTCTGTTTTACTCTTATTTTAACAGTATCTCTTTTCTTGCAACAATATTTAGCAATATGTTCTATTTTTACCACACTTGAAGCATCTACGGCTAAAACATACTTTGGTGTCTGTCTTCTCTGCAAAGTTGTCATTTGTTTTCTTGTTTACACTAGCTTTTACACTATGACACTGATTCGATAACAAATCAATCTGATTTTCAGAGCTTTTATTCCGTTTGTATTCCTGGAGATCCATTCAGAATTAAAGCTGGCCTGCTTTTGCAATGACTTTGAGCGCAAGGTCGATACTCCTTCGAAATATCCGAAAGAATAATCCAACAAATCTCTCGATCATCTATATAACCTCTTTTCTGTTCTATTTCTGCGATTAATCTGCTGCTTATGAACTTAAAATGTGACTTCCTGTCATGTGCCCTTCGGGTCCCAATGTTGCTTTAAAGCAACAGGTATTTCAAAACAGTATTGTAAAGCAACTAAAGAGCGTTATAACTTGCCAACAAATTTTATAGATTATTATACTCTCTAGCAACAGTAACTAAAAGAAAAAAATTAAATAATTTATTTTTTCCAAAAAAAACAGGTAGTTAGAAAAAACGGAAAAATTCTTTGAACTGATTGCGTTTTTGTCGTCCCCAAACTGTATCGCTACAATGAAAAAATTCGATAAATCTATCACCAATAAGTATAAATAGGTAGAAGAAACATATTATTTTCAAAATCCAACAGGGTGTAACGGTTAAGTGTGGAAGCTGAATGCAAAAATCCATTTACAAATACATGTTGCTTAAAAGCAACAGTGGGACTGAAAGGGTTAACATTTTTAGTTTTACGATCTAACTAGGAATATCTTCATTTTCAGACATCTTGCTTGTTATATATGTCCCGTTTTAAATCAGTTATCTTTAAAAAATCTGTCGCATTAAATTTTTCCTCCAACTCATTCAGCAATAGTTGGGGGTCATCTATCTCTTTGATTAGAAATCGGAGCTTTTCATCAACCGAACTCTTAATCATGCCCACAGCTTTTTCTACTTTCATTAAAAACTTTAGGCGTTTTTCAACATCAACAATATCAGTTACTTCTAGGAAAGGACTATTCGCCAGCAACCATAAACCTTCCCTCTCCACCGCTGTTCTAATTGCAATCTTACATCGAAGGTACTTATCCTGGTCGAACATCAACGTACTGCTCGCCATAACGATAGTTCAAATGTTCACAAAAAGTCGTCACACTAATTTAGCATAAATCAGACTGTTATTATACAATCAAATAAAATAGCACTGATGCAGTGGAAATGTGAACTGGGGTAACCATAAACAATTAAAAAAAATTGATTTATTTATTTAAAAGTAATTATTCTGATAGCTACACTCATTAACAAAAAAAACGACACACCTAGAAGGAGTTGTCCGATGTAGACAAAAATTGGTGGAGAGGAAGATTATGTATAGAATAGAAAATGATTAAAATTCAGACAAATTGAATGATTTATTTCAGAGTTACAGAATATAAGCAACGAGCTCAAAAAGTTGTTGACCCACCTCTATCCTGAATGCAAGCTGCCACACGACATGGCATAGAGTGATAAAGCTCCCTGATGGTCTCCTGCGGTATTTCTTGTCAAATTTGCTTATATTGACGGGCTAGGTCATCCACATTCTCAGGTGGATGCAGTCGCCTTCCCATCATATCCCAGACATGCTCGATTGGAGAGAGATCTGGGGATCTGGCTGGCCAAGTAAGTGTTTCACAAGCTGCAAGACAGGTCATAGCAACACGTGCCGTTTGTGGCCTGGCATTATCTTGCTGAAAAATAAAGCCAGGGTACTGCAAAAGGAAGGATAACAAAACAGGTCTCAGAATGTCGTCGACGTACCGCTGTGCTGTAAGTGTGCCGCTAATGACAAACAAAGGGGTCAGACGTGAGTGGCAGGTGGCGTAGCGGTCGGTACGAGCGTAGATGTCGCTCTCTCAGCCGTCTGTGAATGGTCATGGTGGACACTCGTGTGCGGGTCGCATGTCTGATGGTTGATAACGATGATTCAGGCGCTGTGACAGCTGATCTGACAATCACTCTATTCTCCCGCTCTACTGTGACCCAAAGTCGACCGCTACCTTCATGATGCTAAAATCTGCCATTATCGACCCGTTCCTGCCAGCATATTCTAATCACCGCATCACTTCGACCCATACGACGAGCGATTCTCCGATTTGCCCAACCTGCCTCTTTCAATCCAATGATACGACTTCTTTCAAACTCTCACAGTTGCACGTAATGAGCTCGAATCCTGCGGCGAGTCATTTTTTCAGTCGTTGAAAGGTATCCTAACTCGCAATACAACAGAAAGTTTGACCATCAGATTGAGAATCGCTTCTTATATACATCTGCTGAGTGCGCAGTTCCGATGCGCTGTAGCTCTCGCTATTCGTTCATTGGACACCAAAGTTTAATCATTTGCATGGGCAGTCCCAATGTCTTTGCATACAAAATTTCATTACAATCGGACAGCTCCTAGGTTGTCGTTTTCTTTTGGTAATGAGTATATTTCATTGTATGTCGGATAGTATGCTAGTAGGAGATATGTGAATAAATTATTATATTGATGATATCAAAAGTCTAATTGGTGTTTGATAATAACAAAGCACACGATTTGTTACATGTAAAATATTGGAATCTACGTACAAGAAATAATAATTTACTCCGAATCTTATACCGATATTTCGTCTTAACTTAACATCAAGACTACCTCATGATTCTTATACAAAATACAAATGAAAAGAAGAAAATTATTCTTAAGAGGAACCATGAGGAAGTCTTGATGTTAAGTTAAGATGAAATATCGGTATAAGATTTGGAGTAAATTATTATTTCTTGTACATAATTTGATGTTAGTGGTAAAGAAGTATTTGTATATTGAAAACTAGTTTACTCCTGTTCTTGTATTAATAAGAGTCTCTCTTGCCATTGATTCAATTACTCAATGTTTACAAATTCTATCTTCTATTGGATGTTTCTTCATTAACATACTATTATTACTAGTCTATATATTACATCTTAATACTTTTGTAGATATAAAAATAGTCCAAAAGTTTATCTTGATTAAGGTTCTTTTGAATTATTTCATAAATATATTGCATGATGCTAGAAGTCTTGAATCACTATAATAGAAGAACAGTGAACAGTCTAAATTTGATCACTTTCTTGAAGATTGTTATTTATCTATTTCTGCAGTTGATTCTCCATTGATGAAGTCTTCTTCTATACAGTGATACCATATACAATGATACCTCGATTCACGAACATATTCCGTTCCTTGATCCTGTTAGTGATCCGAATCAATTTTTCCCATTGCAATTATTGTAAATCCAAATAATACTTTTTTTTTAGAATTTTTTTAAATGTTATGGCTTTATGTGTGGAAATAATACAGAAGCCAAATAAATATAACAGTAATATTAGGAAAAAGCAGTTTAATTACCAAAGTAAAACGAATTTTACAGTACATATACAATTTACCATGAGGTTGATAATTACTGGCCCACGGGGAAAGACGAGGTGGACAGGGAGAGGAGGAAGATAACTTCTTCGAAGGAGAGGCAGTTGGTAATTGCATAAGATAACGATCCAGAGAAATTTGCCTTTTTCTTTGCTGGAGAAGTTTGCGAAAATGGGCCATTACATTATCATTTAAAATTTCCACTGCTCTGCTGGTAACAGTTTTGTCAAGGTGATGTTTCTCAATAAAAGCCTGAACTTTACTCCACACACTGCAAATGTTCTTTATTTTAGCAGTTGAAGCATCTGGCACCTATTCCTCTTCATCTGAGTTATCCTCTTCCATAGCTTTCACCTGCTCAAGTTATAATTCAATAAGTTCTTCTGGGGTTAGTTTTTGGTTATGATCCTCCAGCATCTCCACCACATCATCATTGTTGACTTCCAACTCCAAACTTCTGCCAATGCGTACAAAGTCTTGTACCACATCTGCCTCTTCCTGAAAACCTTTAAAATGTCTGTCAGGCGCAGAAGCTAACCAAAAGTTCTACCATGCTGACTGTAATGTACGATAAGAGACATTGTTCCAGGCTTTATCAATGAGATTTATGCAGTGGAGGATATTAAGGTGATCCTTCCAGAAATCTCGCAAGATCAAATCTGTATCATTGGTCACCCGGAAACACCTTGAAAAAGAAGTTTCGTATATCTTTTGTTAAAGTTAGAAATTACTTGCTAAAATTATTATCACAATATACAGTTGATGTTTCATCGGACAGTGTCTTGACTTGTAATTCTGCAAGAGTTCTTTTACAGCCAATTACCTCTCGTACGCAGTCGTTACATGCTACGAGTTCGGTTTTCTGGGTAGATTACGCTACTACGCTCTGCTTCTTGCTTCTCCAGGAAATTATGCTGTCCCCTATGAATATAATGGTGCCTGACGTCGACTTGCCGTTCTTCCTGTCTCCAAAACTAGCGTTTGTATATGCGCTGAGTTTGTATTCTCCCTTGGAGAATGTCATTTCATATCCTAGGTACCTTGCAAATATCGTAGGATTCATTTGGCATTTGGCATGTCAGTCTGAGACGATGAATTGTTCTTCTCAGAGCATCTGTTGACCGCATAAGTTATGTCAGGCCTAGCTGCTGAGGTAACTCAAACTACCAACAATGCTTCGGAATCTCAGGTGTTCTGACTTGTTAAGTGCATTGGCATAATCACTGTTGCGTTGACTTTTTCGACTTAATTCCATTAATGGAGCACTCACGGGTTTACAGTCGGACATCTGCTGTTTATCCAAAAGTTCAAGGATAAATCTTTCTTGCGAGATGGTCAAAGTCTCATTCTTGAGATCATGATTTATGTCCATGCCGAGGTAACTGTTTACACGACCAATGTCTTTAATCTTAAACAGTCGGTCCAAAATCTGCTTGATTTCTGGTATGGTCTTTCCATCGTATCCTAAGATTAAGATGTCGTCAACATATATCAGGATAATGCACTTGTCCTTTTTAGCTTCAAAAGTGAACATACACGGCTCAGACTTTTATTTCAATGAATCCGTTCTTCAACAACTCCCCTCTCAGGGTTTCGTGCCAATTACGGCCGGCTTGTTTCAGACCGTGAATGGACTTGAGTAACTTTAGTTCGTTGCACCTTTTGTCTTTTAACTCCACTCCTTCGGGGACCTCAATATATACATCATGGTCAATTGTACCGTTGAGATATGCGGAATTGACGTCGCATTGATGTATACCGTATTTCTCCTGTATAGCAATTGCCATAAGCATCCTAATGGAAGTTAAACTTGGCATAGGTGAATATGTACAACCATAGTTAATGTCCCTTTTCTGGAGATACCCGTTAACGACTAAACGACTCTTGTATTTTGTTAAGTTATCCTGAACACCCATTGCGTGGTTAAAGGATTCACGTAGTCAGGTATTTCCGTTTCCACCCACGTCTTGTGCCTTTTAAGGTTTTCATGCTTTTCTTTAATGGATTCTTTCCATTTCGTACTCTCTTTGCCCTTTGTTGCTTCGGAGCAGCTTGCTAGGATTACATCGAATTTGTTAATATTTGTTCTCACTTGAGGGTTTCTTCTAACTCGCCTTCATCTCAAATTAAGGTAATTTTCTTCATCACTATCATGCTTGACTGATGATTCAGGTTGTGACGAATCTTCGTCTTCGCTTGACTTCACTGAATCGTCGTCACTTAGCGATGAACCAGCACTCGTATCCTTGACGGAGTTTTCTTTATCTTCGGACGAACTTGATTCCGATTCGTTACTTAATTCAGGCATGATGAGGAGGTCGTATTTTTCGTCTTCATTTCGTGCAATGTTAAGAATTTCGCTACCGCGTCTGTTTGCATTAACATAGACGTTACTGGTCTCCACTATCTTTTTGTCTTCGGCATCATAAATTATATATCCTCTTGTGGCCTGTGAGTATCCCAGAAAGATTCCTTTGTGCGTTCTAGGAGCAAACATGTTTCTTAAACGAATTTTCGGCAATTTTAGATATGCGACGTTACCGAATTTTCTCAAGTGTTTTACATTCGGCGTTTTCTCACCATTCTACCATCAGCTCAAGGGATCGTTCCCAATGGCTTGATGCGGCGTGCGGTTGATGATGTAATTTGCACAATGCACTGCATACGTCCAATATTTCAATGGAAGTCTTGCATCAATGAGCATCGTTCTGGCGGTATCGAGAAGGGATCCATTGAACCTTTCCGCTATTCCATTCTGCTGCGGGCAATAGAGTGATACCAGTTGATGCTTGATTCCTCGGACTTGGAGAAAATCAGCTAGGTTCTTATTCCTGCATTCCGTCCCTTGATCGGATAGTAGGGTTTTAAGTTTATGCCCGCTCGAACGTTCGGCAAATGCTACGAACTGTTTGACCTTTTCGAACACTTCATCCTTGCTCTCGATGATGTCTATAAAACTTCTTCGAGTAAAGTCGTCGATAAAGGTTGAGAATATAACTTTTCCTTCCGCTATGGTCTTGTATTGGGCCGCAAAGATCTGTATACACTACCTCAAGAGTTTCAGATGACCTAATGCTCTTCATTTTCCGATGATCTACGTTAGTCATCTTTCGTTGCTTGCAAGAATCACAAAAGTAACCATTAGGTTCTTTGGGGATGTCAATTTCGACCACTCCCTTCAACAATCCCTTTGATTGTATCAATCTCATCTTCCTGGCTGATATGTGTGCTAGTCTCGCATGCCACAACATATATTTGTTGCGTTTCAGTTCATTGAAACAACATGTTGATGTACGTATCACCGGCTCGCAATTCAGCTTATATAAGTTGTTTTGTCTTTGACCTAATATGATTCTCCTACCTCATCAACAATATAGGTGTCTTTCTCGATATACTGCGTACATCCTTTTTCATCTAACGCTCCTGCTGAAATGAGATTGACTGAAATGTCTGGTACATAATAGGTGTCGGTCAGTTCTACCTTTAAAAATCAATCTTTAAACACTTCAATGTTTAGGATGATCGAACCTTGACCGTAAGCCGGAATCGGCACATTCGATGCCCCATATACATGAGTCGGACTGCTAAATTCTTTGAATGTAGAAAACATATCCTTGCAATGGCAAATGTTACTGTTTGAAGCGCTATCGATGTACCAGTCTGCTCGGATGTCTGGCTTCACCTTTCCTCTGAGCATCACTACAATGCCTGAGAATTTTTTTGAATTCTTGTTCTCACTAGGCAATTCCCTTTTGTCTCTGCTGCTCTTATCAGCTTTCTTCCTACAGAATCTGGCTATGTGACCAACTTTGCCACAATTATAACATTTCCTGTTACCTCGAGACTTATTGAACACTTTCTTAGCTTGCGAAGGGACTACAGACTTGGAACTCTCGCTTGAGGTGGGCACTTCGACCTTGTAACTTTCGTTTGTGGGGGTCTTCTCGACTTTGATGTTGCTATGCCTTCTCTTGTACTCTTGTAATACTGCTTCGATAACAACTTCTGAGTTGTAATTGTTCGCCTTTTGCGTTATTAGTATGTTTTGTGCACACGAATCATATTCCCCTGCCAAACGCGATAGGATTAACCAACTTATTTCTGATCAGGAAAAGATCCGCCCTTGGCTGCTATTTCATTTACCAACAATTTGATCTTTAGAATGTTGTCTGGCAAATTTTCGTCGCTGCTTAGTTTACTGATATTGTACAAATCATTTCGTCCATGAAGTTTTTCGAACCATCCTCTACTTGCCTTAAATTCATCGACACTAGTATCACTTGTATTTGGCTGGTTCGCCAATAAATAGTGATGAAGCACTTAAGCCTTCGCATATATCAAAGCCTCGCTCACAGTATCTCCCTTAAGCCCATTTCATTAATCCAAACTAACAACAATTTATCTACTTTTTGCAACACTTGAGGCCTTTGCTTTGTTAACTTAGTCACTTCTTAGATACATCAGCTTTCTTCAACGCATCTTTATTCTTAAAAATAGTGCAGATCGTCGATTTCGCCATGTCGTATTTCTTGGCGAGATCCGAAACACGAACACCACTTTCATGTTTTGCTATAGTCTCCTTTTTTGTATCAACAGTAATACGTTTAAGTTTCTTAACATTTTTTACTTTTTTGGGGTCACATAGTAAGAGATAAATTTAATTAAATTGTCACATGACAAAAATTTATCAGTTGACACTATCTAATCCTAAGGCTTCTTAGAGAAGTTTCGATTTATACTGATTGCATATTAAATATATCCATGTATTAATATTTTGCTTATTTTATAATGTTTTATCTTTTTTTCTAATACAAGATAACCCTATTCAATAACAGTCCTACTGTTTCGTAAAGTTCATAAACTTATTCTTCATTTACTTTCAAAAGTTTCTTTGTATGGTTAGCCGTAGCTAATAAAATAACCGAGTCATTAGTTAAATCGCTCTGGATTAACTTTAAATAGTATGCGTTTCGAGTCTGTTAATTTGGCGTCTAACTGTGTGTTGTGTTGGTGTGAAAATCTTAAAGTTCCATACTCACTGACCTTGCTTCTAATGACGATAAATCTTTACAACGTATCCAGATCCAATCGCAGGATTAGACACACTAAACTCACCATCATTTGTGTGAATCGAACATAATCAAATATGGCGGCTTGCCATGTAGAACACACTAACAATAACGTTGGTTCTAGGCTACAGAAACTGTATATTTTCCCAAATACTAAACATCGTGACTTCGCTGATTCAGCACTTCAGTAACTCTTGAATCAATAGTACAATTCACAAGATTTGCCAGAATTCTCGGATAAACACATTTTTACCGAGAAGAACTTTCCTGGCTGGACAAACTACGTTTACTTATCACTGAGAATCGTTACACCAATCACTAAGGAAACTACGATCAGAATTGTTCAATTCGATGCACGAACAGAGACAATACAGTATTGTTCACAACGATGAACAGGCGGAATGCGCATTACTTTTATTGGTTATTCTTGGTTAGCAGTCATCATATCACAGTTAAGTTCTGTTGTATAAAATGCCCAATTAATTGGATCAGAGGGTGAGAGCCTTTTCCTCGAATTTCATATAAATTCGCCGACAGGGAATTGATCCAAAACTACAGAAACCAATTCATTCCACGAGAACAATAACTTTCCTGCATTCGACGAAATTAGTATCATGTATGAATAGAGACATTGACTTTAGAATGACGAACAAACATGGAGACCAGTATCTACATGGCAGAGTTTTGATCTCCCACATACAACAAAAGAAAGTATAAAAATAATTAAAAATCAAAAGAAAAACGCTGTCAGGAACTTCAACGGAGCATTTGGGAAAAAACACTCTGCATAAGTCATCCCATTAGTCTCGAAAGACAATGTGTCAAAATTAAGAAAAACTAAACTATCAACACTTGTTGTTAGGACTCTACTGCACCCACGCGAGATGGGTGAACTGGGATGTGACTGTGCGCTTCATGTGCTCCGTGTATGCATGTTCGTGAACCGAAGCATCCTTCGTGAAGCGAAGCAAAATTTGTTCGCAAATAGTATTCGTAAACCGATTCGTTCGTGGACCGAGACGTTCGTGATCCGAGGTATCACTGTATAGGAAAGATAAAAACACTAACTTTTTCTTCATCACAATTAGTAGCTAAATCTCAGCCAGACACTATTATATCTCTAGATCCCTCACTATTTGTCCTATACATCGTATGATATCGCCTAAAAGTAGTGGCGTTTGTTCGATTGCAGATCCTTTACAACATGGCTCGATATCCTCATTCAAGTCCTACAAATAATACTCAAAACACAGTATTAATGCTTTGATCAGCTTCATATTACAGCATTAATAATTTGCTATTTGTAGATAACTAAATTTATACTTCCAGTCACCGAATTATTTCACTTCCAAGGAAATCTTCTCCACAAATAACATCATCACGTCAGTTGTCACTCCATTACGGAAACATTTTTTTTTATTTCCAGAATGATTAACAATAAAAACGTTTCCATCTCCAGCGTTGCACAAAAAACAAAGCATCATTCTTCTGATATAACAAACAGTACATTATTTCGTCTCTTCTTATAGTTAGCAACAAAACCTTTTCGTAGATTCTTGTACTTCAATAGTTTATAATCAAAATTTAACGCGGGTGAAACCGCGGGGAACAGTTATTCTATGAAAGAAAAGTGAAATTTGTGGATATGTGTGTGACTGACCTGTTTCGCTTACTTCTTTTTGTAGCAAACTTCAAATTTAGGGATATTTATACTTTAGACAATGTAAAAATAATAAAGATAAACTTTTTTAGTTGGTTTTTAATCCAATTCAATTAAATAAAATATCAAATTGTTGCCACTGATTTCTATATACAACAGAAATTATTATAACATCACGCTACGACCAATAGGAGCGAGCAGTAAACATGAACATGGCAAACTGTCGGGTGCGGCGGCGGCGGGGGCGGCGCGCTGGGTCGGGAGCAGGTTGGCCGCATGACGAGAATGGAACATTTAGTTATGTACTCAAAATGTGTATGAAACAGATATTTATAATCAAAATTTAACGCGGGTGAATCCGCGGGGCACAGTTAGTCTAAGATATAAAAGCGAAATTTGTGGATGAGAATGTGTGACTCTTTGACCTGTTTCGCTTACTACTTTCTGTAGCAAACTTCAAATTTGGTATGGAGATATTTATACTGTAGGCAATGTAAAAATTATAAAAATAACGTTTTTTAGTTGGTTTTGGGTGGGGGTGGATAGGGGAGAATGATCATGAACTGTGTCGTGGCAACACTTAAAATGCTCATAATTTTGATGCTAGGTGGCAGGTGCTTCCCATAATATCCATTCATTTTCTTTCTTTAGTTTCCTATTTTCACACTAGATGGCAGGAGGTGGCGCTTTCGCTCCTGACCAATAAAGCCATAATTTTGCATAGGTTTTCCATATCTCAGAAACGGTTTGAGCTAGAAACACGAAATTTGATATAAGTGTTTTTCTAAAATCAAAAAGACCAATATTTGAAGAATTTGCAATATTGGCATCCTAGGAACTTCTAAGGACGGAGGGGGGGGGGCAACTTTCTTAAAAGATATGCATATCTCTTCAATCGTTTGAGTTAGAAACACAAAATTGATATGAGTGATCTTTGTCAAAATCAAAAAGATTCCTGTTCGACGAATTTTCGATATTGGTGTCCTAGGGAGTGTAATCGGAGGCAACAAATTTTTTGAAAGATATGCGTATCTCGGAAACAGTTTAAGTTAGAAACACGAAATTTGACATGAGTATTCTTTATAAAAATCTAAAAAAACTCGTATTCGACGAATTTTCAATATTTTCAAAATATCGAAAATAATTTATTTTCAATAAGGGATGTAAACGGGGTGGGGTTGGTGGGGGGGTTAACTTTCTTGAAAGCACAACATAATTTCACACACTTTTTGAAGGCGGCAATTGCAACTACAAAATATTGTTGTTCAACATTTGGAACTACAGAATTATTGTTGTTCAACTAAAATATTATTATGCATAATAGCGTCACAGATTAACCTGGTGGCGATAACTGAAACTAAAATATTCATCGGGAGACAACAACTGAAATATGGGGTGTAAACGGGAGGGCGATGAGGGATGGGGAAACATTGCTGAAGGATACTTCTACGGGATTTTCGGGATAGATATAGATTTGCAATTATTACATGTATTTTATGAACTGGGAAAGGTTTGAAGTGATAAGGGTGAGGAGCAGAGAAGAAAAGGGTGGTAAATCTGATATTCTTCGATCTCGATATTAATTACATATCTAGAAATCTCGAGTTATAAAATTCAAATATAATATTACTTTGTACCAATCACGTGAGTTCTGTACCAACATGGAAAGTATCGACGTGATCTCATAATTTCAATTTGTTTCTTAACCACATAATTGTAACCGTACGAAGATCTGCTATTCAGCTAGTTTCTTTCTAAAATTCTATTTTTTCAGGTTGTCATTTTAAATTGTGTGAATGCATTCTACCATTCCAACGCTAAATTTATTAGATTAAAAATAATAGACTGTTTCAATTTTAATCTGATTATCTTGAATTATTATTATATTTTTTTTATATAAATGGAAATAAACAATTTAATTTTTATTAATTATTTTCTCCTTTTCCTTAATATTCCTGTATTTGTTTTAAAATGTAATTAACAATATTAAAAAAGAAAATGTTGAAGCTTGAACAAATCTTTACAAAATTGAAAAACTTTCCTCATTGAATAAAGGTTTTCCTTCATTTCTCAATTTTCTTCAATAACCGGTTTATTTTTTTATTAAACCTCAAAAATTAAAAAGCTATTATTATAAAAAAGCAAGCCAAATTAAAGTTTCAAAATATTAGAAATTATTGATGTGAAATTAAAATTTATTTTAACCTGAAATTGATTTTTAACATTTACCCTAAAAGATTTTACTTTCTCTGTTTTACCATTCATTATAATACTAACTTATGAGCAGAATAACTTTTATTTTCCCGTGCTGTGATTTACAAAAGCAGTAATAAAAATTAGAAATAAAAAATTAGAAATATTATTTATTTCTTATTTAACAATGATTTAAGAGAAAAATCAAAGAAATTAATTTAAAAGAATTATAAGCTTTTCTTTTTCTTATCATCGAAGTAGCTGTTTTCTAAAATTTTCCATTTCGTATTGAAAGTCAGATTGATATTGTTTTAAATTGATACTGATGTTAAAATGATGCTAATAAAAGCGAATTGGCAAAGATAATTACGAACTAAAAGACAATGTCTATATAAAAAAAATATTTCTCCTTTTTCGAAACTTTAAATTTCTGTAATTTAAACTAATTTATAGGTTTATTATATTTTATGTGAAATTTGTGTGAAAATGACAAAAAGATTGATGAGCTGTTTATAATGTCCTGACAGATTTCATCATTTAAACAAAGAATGTTTCTATTAATCAAATCAAAATTGTTGTAAGATACAGTAGAACCTCATTATATGGGGCTAATAGGGGCTGAAGGTTGTCCATTTTAATGAAAGACCGTTTATAACAAATAATTCTTACAGGAGTGTAATGCAGCAGGGTGCACATCAATGAAAGTACAATAGTTAGCTACAAAAAGTATTTACTATAAATCAAATAAAAAACAGCCTTCAACATAGTAGGTTGAATTGAAAAAGATGTGTACGTGTACACTGCATTAATCTTTAGAACAAGAAGGTCCAGGATCATGTTGATTGCTTACATTCATTGGTTTGAAAAAATAATTTATTTTCTGCTGATTTTGTTTGCTGCTTATTTCTTCAGTTAATAGCTGATGGAGGTGCCGTAAGTGTTCTTAATATGCAAACACATTTTCATTTGCCGATTGTTCAACATATTAAATAACAAAATTTAAATTGTCTTTCACTTCGCTCACCTTAATTGTAGGCCGAGTAGTATCTCCTACCTCTTGTTCCTCGGTACGAGTCTTGCAGAGCATCCATGTTTACGTAAAACAACACAACGATCGATGTTTAATTGCTTGGTTGGAAATGTAAAACTCGTAACATAAAGATAAGCATCCTTTATTATTTATTATCAATTGGTTTTTTTTAAAACTGTCCGTTATAAGCGACGTCCGTTATAATAGAGTCCGCTATAATGAGATTCTTCTATATTTATAATCAATGATTAAAACTATATAATTAATTGACTAGACTAGTTGCATTTTATAAAACTTAAGGATATGGTCAAGTCTGAAACATAAATAATAATAACATTATTCAATAAGAAAGATAGGAATTATCCTAAACAATTATTCAAATCTTTTTCATGCTTACGTAAATAGCAAAACTAAAACTGTTTGGATCTCTACTTCACATTGGAATCGATATCACATCTCATTCTGAAAGATTGAGAAGTTAATAATACCGGTTTTACAGCTATACTGAGAATCCGGGTACTTTTAATTTTCTTATCAGTATTATTAGTGTAGTAGAGGATCTAAAAGTGTTTATGTGGCATTACAAGATATCCGTTGATGAAACTCAACTAATATTGATCATAACAAGTAAAAATTTAACGTACCGTTATGATGAAGATAAAAAAGCCAACCAATACGGCACAAATTCAAAGTAAAAGTTGGAAAAAAAAAATATTTAAAAAATGAAAATGACAATTTAAATACAATAAAACCCGACGTACGTTTTGGAACCCCTATTTCCTAGGTTCCATTATCAAAAAAATTAGGACCTCCCTACCTTTAAAAAAAGAAGTCATCCCTTGTTGGGAGTCGTTGAGCAAATGAAGGAACACGATGCTTCCTACAATCTGGGTTATAATACTCTCCCTGGTTGTCGAGTGGCGAAACAGTTACTGGAAGTAGTCGTCTGCTTTTTTTTTTGGGGGATGCGTCGTTCCTTTTACAAAATCATATTCTAATACATTGGTTTTCGACAAATCCTGATTGTAACTTCCTAGGACCCTGATCAACCCAGATTCGAAGAATTCACGTAAGTATTTTATTTTTCCTACACCAAGAATCTCAACGTTGTCGGTACCGAGGGAGTGGCTTGCCGACAACGTTGAGATTATTTTATTTTCTTGGTTGAGAAAAATAAAATAGAAAGCAAGTTTAACGTCCGTAATCATTTATAAATAATTATTTATAAATATATTTATAAATGAGGGTATAAATGAGGTAAATGATATTTATAAATGAGGGATCTTTCAGGATCATTTTTTATTTTATTGTTGTTTATCCCGGCGAGCCATTCGCGGGATCGCATTTGCTTTGGGTAGAGCTTTCGCCCGGCGAGCCAAAACATCAACGAGTACATTCTGCTGATGAGTCCCCAATAAGGACGAAACAATTGTACAGAATTCTCGTTGATGTTGGCTCAATGGGCGAAGGCATATTTATTTGTCCGGTTGGCGTTTTTCCCTCCATTTAAAAATAAAATACTTACGTGAATTCTTCGAATCTGGGTTGATCAGGGTCCTAGGAAGTTACAATCAGGATTTGTCGACAACCAATGTATTAGAATATGGTTTATAAAAGCAACGACGCATCCCCCCCCCCAAAAAAAAAAAAAAAAAAAAAAAAAAAAAAAA
>JAFIDM010062945.1:427592-447354 GCA_023159025.1 Thereuonema tuberculata
CCCAAAAAAAAAAAAAAAAAAAAAAAGAAGACAACTACTTCCAGTAACTGTTTTGCCACTCGCCCACCAGGGAGAGCATTATAACCGAGATTGTAGGAAGCATCGTGTTCCTTCCTTTTCTCAACGACTCCCAACAAGAGATGACTTCGTTTTAAAGGTAGGGAGGTCCTAATTTTCTTGATAATGGAACCTAGGAAATAGGGTTTCCGAAAAGTACGTCGGATTTTATTGTATTTAAATTGTCATTTTCATTTTTTAAATATTTTTTTTCCCAACTTTTACTTTGAATTTGTGCCGTAATAGTTGGCTTTTTTATCTTAATATTGATCATATTTTCAATAATATTCCAAACCAAAAATTTCAAAGTAACTTTTTTAAAGAGAAAATCTCTGATCACTACTTAATTCTTCTTAATTCTCTCACAACTAAATAGGAAAATCAATAATGATAGTGATAAATCTAGTGATAAATCCTGTAAGAAAAAGAACTAAACAATTGTTAGCAAAGATAAACTGAAAAAAAAATCTACAGAAGGTATTGAATCAAATTCAAAGCAAGCAAATAAAAAATGTAGATACCCTATTTAATAACTTATTTACAGAATATGATAATTCAAAAATAGAAAAACGAACAAAAGAAATGGTTTAAACATAATAAGTCTGTAGAGAATCTAAGAGGTTTTCTAAAAACGAAATATAAAAGTTTACAAAAACAGTATATCACAGATGTACTTATTTACGACGTCAAAGCAAGCGACATTCTCTTAGAAAAATACAAAAGTAATAAAAGTAATGACTAAGATTAAAAAAAACTATACAGGAAATAAATTAAATTTATCAGAATTTATTGATTATAATAGATTTATTATAATTAGAAAAATCAGCCAACACCAAAGTAATAACATCGAGAACTTAAATAATTTTCTTATTATATGGATGGTCCAAAAAAAACTTGCATATAAATTTTAAACATACTTTGTTTCTATATGAAAAACTTATAATTATCCTTGTAACACCAATATTATTCAAAAAGAGTCATTCTACTACATAGCAAATTCAATTGCAATATACAGTCAAGCTGAATTTATTACTAATTTAATAAATTTACTTTTAGAAAATAATAAATATTCATATCAATTAAAAATCTCCAAAATTATACCAATATATAGATATAACAGTTACTCAAACCTAGAAAATTATCGTTGCATAACAATTCAGTCAACCATAAATAAAATAATAGAAGGATACATAACAAATAAAATATCAATTGACGACCGAATAAACAAATTGCAAATTTTCAAACAAAACTGTATTTTTATTCTCATTCATGTTTACACATACAAAATATAAATTGAGTCTTGCTTTGAGGTTGATACAGTAAGAATTTAAAATATTTAGGTTGTACAATAAACAACCTCTTTCCTTTGAATTCTCATTGAACTCGGCTACAATCAAGAAACTAAACTGCATAATATATTTCTTATCATATAAAAAAAAGATATTTTACAAACTACAAAAAAAGTCTTCATTTACTACACTTCATTTAATTCTATTATAAAGTACGGGGTTAATATTTGAGCAGTTACGAACATTACTGATCATGATCATTTTAAAAATTTACAAATTAAAGTTCTTATGTGTCACGTTGTGGTTTGGCAACCAGTGACAATGTGTAGAGGCAGAAATAAGATTTTAGTTAGTTGGAATAAATCATTAGATTTGTGGCTTCCGTCGGGTATTTTTATATTTATTTGTTTATTAGCTATTTCTCATAAGTAAACCTTAAAGATAATGTTTGGTTATAATAAAGGAATATTTTGTATTTTGTATTCCAATTCATTTTATGGTATTAATATTTATTTTGTATTGTGAAAATAAGTTAAAAATAAGTGTCTTAAATCGGGAAGAAAACCCGCAACGGAAATTGTATTTCTTAATGTTCTCATGGGAACAGCGTAATTCTCAGGTTTACACGGAGAAGGGAGAAACGAAATCAGGCGACAAAATTGTGATGATGTGATTGGTCAGGGGAAACCGAAACTTTATGGGTTTTCGCGCCAAAATAGCAAGAGAGAATGATCAATGTTTTATAGTAGATAGAGTTGGATTCGGAGCCGTTAAGCCAACATCGACAGAAAATGTAACCTCCGAACTTGATTCGAATACTTTTATCTTATCTTTATTTTAATTTCGTCTTGATGTTTTAAACTAATGATCTAAACATAATATATCGGAGTGGGAAACGGTGAATACGAAGTTTGACCGTGGATTTCAAAAATTGATTAGGGTGAAAAGATTGAAGCTAATCGCCGGAGGAAACTCAACGAAGACTAACGTAAAAACTGACTGATGCCACAAACTTTGTGTTCCCTAAAATCATTGTCCTGTTTACTACGAAGGGTCATTACGGTAAAACGAACAAGCTGGTCATGGAAGGGGAAGAAATCCCGGCAGACTACATTATCGTCAAATCCGAAATTGTCATGAAAAGACCAAAGGTAAAGGCATAAATCAGCGAACCAGCGACGGGTCGAAATCCCAGCCAAACGCTATGTCAACCACATGCATCGATATCGTCGTGGGATACATTAGTGACAAAGTGTTACAAAACCATCGTTTGTGTTTCGGAAGTGCGTTGTTCATCAGTAAGTGTTCTACGATTTGTGCTACTGAAATCCAAGATGTCTGGTGCGGCGAAAATCCACGGGAACTTGTAAGTGTTCGTTTCGAATTCAATCGTTAAACTCTGTTTCCAAATCCCAAGTTAAGATGCTTCTATTAGAAAGAACTTGTTCTATTTCGATAAATGTCGAACTGTGTTTAAATTGAACTATTTCTGACTTAAAAGATATTTGTTAGAAATCAGTATTTAATACGTTTGTGTGCATTTAACCATATAATATGTAGTTCTAAAAATATAATAGTTGGATTCATTAATATAAAGATGTAATCTTAATGTATTTGGTTTTAACATTGTATTTTTGGGGAAAGTGATGTTTGTTATCATTTTGAGGTTGTCGAAAAAGTAATTCGTTTGGATTAGGAAGGTGCACCTGAGGGAAAGGTAATTAATTACAAATGGGGATTGAAATAATAAAAAAAGAAAATTGTTCCGATTATAATTCCGAAGGGATATCTTGTGGCCAGGGGAATTTATTTGACTTTTGAATATATCTATATATGCTTATTTTGTATAATTAGATTATTTTGTGTTTGAAAGAAAAGAAATGAAAACAAAGTATTTTTAACGAAAGAGAATTACGTAATAAATATTGTTTTTTATGTTACTATCAAACAAGTCCCAAAGTGATTGTTTCAATCATATATTTTATTACATTAAACAAAGTAATTCATTATTTCATTTGAAGGTACAAAGTTAACATTAATAAAAAGAAAAGACAAATAATTGATCAATGAAATCATTATTAATTTAATTATTCATTTGATCATCTGGGTTAGTTTTTGATCAGCTGTTCGCTTTGGCGGAATCAGGGCCCAGCGCCGCCATCTTTGATCTTAGCTGATCGTTACCAAAAGTTTGTTAGTGTTCAAACCCAGCTTTGCAGAGTGGAAGTTGCAGATCATGGTTTTATTTTGCTTTATCTTAATTTTGTATAGTTCACAGTAGGAGTAATATCCATAATGTGACATATGTAATATTTTTTAAAAAAATGGAATAACTTTATATAAAAGAAATTGTAATTTAATAAAGTATCAAATTTTATTTCCAAACAAAAAAATATTTGATGGAGTAGTTATTCAAAACTTTTATGAAATATTGGAAATAAAAAAAATAATATATTTAACCTGTGCACAATTGAACCCATTGAAATAAAAGCAAACACACTTGACTAGTTAAAACAACATTTATACACATTCAAACAATGGCGGTGCTAGACCAAATGTAGACGTCGGCGACATCAGCTTTGCGAGGCCTCTTTCATTTCCCAGTCAGAAAGAAAACGATAAATAGATTGAGACTGATGTATGAGTATATGAGTTTTATTGCTAATCAAATGTTGATAAAAATTACATAAACAATCACAAATTAAAATAAACGAAGTTTTCGGCTTTTAGCCTCACTGAATTTTTTGAAGATTATGTAATAGTTAACATCAGCCGCTATTTCCGCTTCAATTGACAGAACTGATAACGCAGATAGTCTCTCTTGGCTCATCGTTCTTCTCAAGTAGGTCTTAATCAATTTTCTTTGAAAAACTTCTCTCAGCAGAAGCTGTACTGACTGGAACTGTGAGCATTATCCTGATTGTTATGTAAATATTTGGATATACTTCTTCCAAATTAGTTTCTAAAATGTACTGGATAAGTTGTTTTGCATCGTTGACAGAGTTTAGTGAATTGGATTTTAAAAGCTGGAGTTCTTCAAACAGTTCATAAGATTGTAAGTCGCTGTTTTCACCTTCTTGAAGTATTCTATCTAAATCATTACAATGCTTGAGAAGGTTCTGTTTTGGTATAGATTTCAAATAAGGGATCGTCCATTAATCACGTGAGGCTCGAAAGGGGGGGGGGGTTCGTAAAAAAATCACGAAGTATCACAAGGGGGGAGGGGGGTATAGCAAGATATCACATGAATTTTTTCTGATTGAACAGAAAGGTTGGGAGGTTTTTTTTTTGGGGGGGGGGGGGTTGAACAGATAGGTTGGGAGGTTTTTTTTTTACCAAAAAAGAATACACGTGATTTTGGATGGGGGGGGGGGTAGTCTAAAACCTCACCACGTATCACCAGGGGGAGGGGGGGGGTTAAAAAGTTCCTAAAAAAAACTCACGTGATTAATGGACGACCCATAATTGATATCATAAAATCGTTCATAATATTCATTGAGCGCTTTGAATCGACATTCGGTGTCAACTATGTAGCATCTATCATTGTGTTAAAAAAGTTAACTCAATAAATACTACTCACGCGTACGGAAATATATATGAATAACTAAACTTTTAATAACATTGTTAAATTTTTTTGCGAGGCCCCCTTAGGCGCGAGGCCATCGGCGATGTCGTCGACGCGACGCCTAGCACCGCCACTGCATTCAAATTAACAGGAAGCACGACCTGCATCGCCTTGGCGAACTACTCGGTTTGCTCATTGAATGTAGATTCTATTCACATCAATCTGTTTAATATATCAGGCGTTAGCTAATTTGGAAAGTAGGTGTTTTCAAATTTCTCAAAGCCGGCTTCTTTTTCTAAACTATTACCATTAGTTAAAACAATATGTATCATGCAATTCTTTAGTTTGATGGTAGATATTACAAATAATCATAGGGTTATTTATGGTACTGTCCGCTTCATCTATTTTGGAAGAACTTTGCATGATTTCATTGAGGAGACGACTGCGTTTACTATTTTCGATGAAGGCCAATTAATCTCTATTTCTAAAATGTGGACGATTTAATCTTCTATACTGATACTTCTATTCAGTTAAGTTTTCTTCACATCATTGGAAATACACATGATGACATGAATTTTAAGATCGGCAATGCAAAGGAAAATGGTTTAGCTTTCCTCGACGTCTGGTTAAAAAGGAGAGTGAATTGTTTCATACTTCGTTTTCGTAAAGACACCGACAAGGGTATTACCTCAAATTTTTTAATCAGCTTCTTTTAAGAATAATGTTAGAATGGCTGTTCATAAAGCCTTCAGGGTTTCCTGTTCCCTGAATAATTTTAGTTCTTAAATGTATATTATTAGGCATATTCTGATTTGTAATGACTATCTCATTCCTTTTATAAATAGCCAGGGTTTTACTGTCATTCCATTCCACGCCTACGTTTCTCAGCCTTGGGAAAAGTTCTTATCTCCTTGGGGACTGCTTTAACGGCATCACTAATAACTGCATTGAAAAATTCATTAATCCATCTCGAACCCTCACCTCTCATTCTAATTCACGAGAGGATTTGCCCTTCTGTTCTTTTGTACTAATTGTAAAAATTAAAGAAGGCAATACGCAACTGAGTGTTCAAGTTTTCTATATTATTGCCCTATAACAAAAAAAGGAGAGTGTGATTGAACAAATGCCGAACGTAGTATGAACTAATAATTGACCATCAACCGAAGATTTCGTTAAAGTAAAAAGGATCCTGAGTTATCTAAAAGGCTCACAATCATACAAGATTGAGTTTACGGATAATAGTGACGATTTGATAGCATACGCCGATGCAAGTTTCTCTAACCGAAGAGGAAGTAAATCCACCAGTGGTTCTATTGTGTTCTTAGAAGGTTGTGAGCAGGAAACAATCAGTTTTTCACATTCTACACAAGAATCCGAGCTAATTGCGGGCTGTGACTGCAGTAGATTTCTTATGAGTTGTAAGAACATTTTATCTGAATTGAGATATGATCAGATTGCAGATAAAACAGCCATAATGTTCTGCGACAACCAACTATGATTCAAATGGTTTAAAATACATACAATCAGACAAGAAGCCGTCATATCAAACTTAAATACCATATCATCAAGGATCTTGTAGTGCAAAATGATATTGCTCTAACATTAGGCCAGTCAATAAAACCATCGAACATCTCAAACGCGAATGTAACTACGATTTTTTTATATGTTGTTAGGACTCCTGCGAGTAGTTTATATCTAAGTTTGCAACCCTGAAAACCCTGTGCTACTCCTGTGATGTTCAAAACAGTGCGAAATTCGAGCACCTGTGTCAGTTTTGTCGAAACAAACACCGGAAGGAAGCGTTTATCGGGTATTGTCACTCTATAATTTTGTAACGCAAACAAAATTTGCTACAATTTGAGCCCAACACGAGCTCTATAGGTCCATTGGTTGCGGAGATATAGCCACTCAAAGTTTGGCACTTTTTTCCAAAAAGTGGAAAGTTATCGATAGGGTCATGTTCCAAGACGCGTACCGGCTAAACTAATGGTTCTAGAGAAAGATCATGAGAGAGGAAGTTGTAGAGAATTAAATTAGCTGCAATTTGATTCCAAAATGGTGCATCTAGGCCTCCTAGTTTCCCCCAAAACGAAAAAATAGTAAAACATCGGAATTTGGAAAAATGAGGAAAACCTTGTACTGAATCATATTTGTATGTATTTTTTTAAAAGCACGTGCAAGAATGTGAAGTTAACATTGTAGATGTAACATATGGCTTCAAATCAACATACCCTAACAAATAAACGTAAACATAAAATAAACAACGGAAACAAAAATGTAAACAAGACAATTCATGTACACAGTCAAATATAAACACCGCAGTAGTTTAGAACTTCGCCCTTTTGGAAGGGCCGGGTCTGTATCAGTGGGGGAGGGAGTGGTAGGATGGACGATGTTTTCTGGAGGTGGAGGCGGGTCGTCGTGTTGGGTCGTCCACATCCTTATCCTCCTCGTCCAGGACGATAGGGGTGACGTTTGTGCAACTGCGCTCTTGGCAAAAGGAACATAGGATAGAGCACTTAAGCCCTGTCTTTCTGCAAGTGCACGACCCTAAGCACTCTTTCTTGCATTTGCAAGCTACCATTCTTAGCAGGATCTGAGGAGCGGGCTCTGCGCACACTGTAATGGGCATGAGACCGTGTTCGCTGGTGGCCCATCCCCAATCACAAGGGTTTTTGTCGACCCCCAACCAGTTTTGCATCTGGTGATAGATCCTCCACGTATGATATTTTGCAGCCTCTGTGGTGGTGGGGAGTCGGGCAAGATTGACTTTTTTGTGTCGATATTGATTGGCCTATATTTAACTAGTAATGTGTATTTGGGCTTTGCTTTCATTTCAAAACAAAAATACTCAAAATCGTTATCTGAGGCAAAACAATAAAATAAAACTGTCCTTATCCTTCAATTTGTAATAGTTAAGGACAGCAATCATTAAATTCAATATAGAATGAATTATAAATACTATGAATTTAAACAAAGTTTTCGAAAGCTTTGAAGAAAAAAAGAAATAAAAAAAAAAGAAATCATAAAAAAATAGATTATTCAAAATAACTAGAAAAGTTTATAATTTTAAGTTCTTATTATATTACAATATAAATCGTGGAATGATGAAAAAAGGGCATTTTTTTTTATATGTTTTCATATTTTGTGTTATTATGTATTACTAATATACGTAAATATGTTGTTTCTCTCTATTATTTAATATGAGTTCTTACGAAATTTTGCTTACAAATAATACTTTTTTTATAATTTTAAAGAATCATGGAGAGATTTTTTTTTTATTTTACTCATCTGAAACCAACATAGAGAGGTATCCTAAAAAATAAGCAGCTATTACAATTTTATCCTTAAAACAAATGTAACTATCGTAATCATTGAGCTCAATATTCTTTGAAAATTAAGAAAAAACCAGCAAAAATTTGTGAATTGTAATTGATAAAGAAGGAGATTATTATAGTCTGCTTATTCATACATTTTCGTAAATTAGTGATTCATAAAGTACTGGAAAGTACTGGTGGCTTTCAACGCCCCATATCTTTTAAACTATTGCTCATAAAAATCTGAAACTTTTTATATAAAATTGTCAAACATATAAGAGTTATATTTTCATGTTATTATTTATTCATTATTATTGAAATTCATTTTATTTGCATTTAAACATCCCCAATATATTATATATTTAAATAACTGTTGTGATATTGTTTAAACTCTAAAAGTCTCGATCCAATATCAAAATAATACAGCAACCTAATTAGGAAAATTTAATCTAAACACTTTTTTGTTTAATTCCTTTGTTTAGTATAATAAAAAATGTATTTTTTTTGAAAATGCATTCTGACTAATGACTTTTTTGGAAGGCAGTCGAATAATTTTTTTGAATAATAATTTCGATATATTGGGGGTGTTTGAACGCAAATAAAATGAATTTCAATAATAATGAATGAATAAAAACATGAAAATATAACTCTTATATGTTTGACGATTTTATATAAAGTTTCAGATTTTTATGAGCAGTAGTTTAAAAGATATGGGGCGGTGAAAACCACCAGTACTTTCCATTACTTTATGAATCACCCGGTATATATACAGGGTGTACATGAAATGTGCTACCAACCTAAAAGGTTATATTCAATCATGCTAAGCAACGAATAAATGTCATCTAAGCATGGCTCTGGAAATAAGTTGTGTTGCGTGCATTGCGGACGGTGCAGGACACCTTTCTGTGAAATTGAGCGACTGTACAGCCAACATCTCTGTATTGTTGCATCGTTCATATCTTAGAAATAAAACATTTCCAGACCCTGTATATATATTTATATATATATATGTGTGTGTGTGTGTGTGTGTGTGTGTGTGTGTGTGTGTGTGTGTGTTTTCAATAATTGAAATGATCATCGGAAGCGCAGTGATGCCTCAAAAGAAAAATGAACAATAAAAACTCACTAATAAAAAATAAGTGAGAAAACTCGTGTGCCAGCCGTTCGGTGGCCTCAATATTTTTTTTTAAAGCATAAAAATTCAAACTACTCATTTGAATTATTAATAAACAACAATGGGCGAGACTAAATTGTTTAACAAGTGACATCCTGGAAAGCTGTTTCACGCTCTTTCGTGATCATCAGCCAGGGGCAGTCACCGGTAAAACAATAAAGTCTCCGTCTGAGACTAATATAAATGATCATCGGAAGCGCAGTAGTGCCTCAAAAGAGAAAATGAGCAAAAAAAAAACTCACGGATGAAAAACTCATCCATTGTTGTTTATTAATAATTCCAATGCGCAGTTTGGGTTTTTATGCTTTAAACAAAATTCATTCAGACCGGCGGACGGTAGACACATGAATTTTCTCACTTATTTTTCATTACTGACTTTTTTTTATTGTTCATTTTTCTTTTGACTCACCACTGCGCTTCCGATGATCATTCATGTTAGCCTCAATACGGAGACCATATTGTTTTACTGCTGACTGTTCTGGCTAACGATTGCCAAAGAGCGTGAAACAGCTGTTCCAGGATGTCACTTGGTAAATAATTTAGTCTCACCAATTGTTTTACGTTATTGAAATATTCAGGATCATTGTAAAAAGAAAATTATGCAATTTCATAGAAACAACAAGCCTTTTGTTTTCGAAAATAATAAAAGTGACTATAAAGAAATATATAAATAAAATATTTCACAATTTAATTAATTGCCTGAATATAGAACTGAATTTGTGATTCTTTCCTGTGATGTCATTAATTAGCAATTGAAAATATTAAAAATCTATATGTCATTTCAAATATACAAATGATTTTCGAAACAATATGAAAGAAATTGAGCACTTACATGTTTTGGTCCAATTGAGTATCAGTCACTGAAATTTCTAATGCTTCATAAAAGCGAGTAGCTTCTATATAAACTCTGGAGACTTTAAATTACCTTAATTTTAAAAGTATTAGCAATAAAAGCATCCATGGACCAATCTCAAAAGCACATTTATTTCTTCTGCAAGCAAAGCAATTTTCGAATTACATATTCGGTTTTATGATTATATATTCTATTTGATGTTTTACATCGTATACTTTAAACGAATTTACTGTTATTATTGTAATTGGTCTCAACAGTTCTGGAAGCGAAATATCTAAATCATCTAAAGAAAAAATGTTTTCCATTAATCATCTATAATAACAAGTTTCTTCTTATCGATTTCATGAATGGGAATAAGATTCATCAACATACCACTTTATATTTTTATCCTATATTTTATTTAAAACTTTAAATTTTAGAAATAAAAACTTAAAGATAATAACAATGGATGTGACCAAATTATTTACAAGTGACATCCTGGAACAGCTGTTCAAGTGACATCCTGGAACAGCTGTTTCACGCTCGTTGGCGAGCATCAGCCAGGAGAAGTCACTGTAAATAACATGGTCTCGCTACTGAGGCTGGTATGATCGCCAACGAGCGTGAAACAGCTGTTCCAGGATGTCACTTGTAAATAATTTGGTCTAATCGTATGTTATTACTAATAATTCAAATGCGCAATTTGAATTTTTTATGCATTAAAAAAATTTATTGAGGCCTGCGCAATGCTGGAACATGAATTTTCTTACTAATGGTTCATTGCTGAGTTTTTTATTGTTTATTTTATCCTTTGAGGCACCACTGCGCTTCCGATGTATCAAAAATTTAAAGAGTTAATAAATTTCAAAGGTTAAAGATACAAATTCTTCTTAATTAACATCTTAAATAACTTCTTTAATAACTTCTTTAATAACAAAAAAACTTCAAACACTACATGACGATATTTCGTAGGCCTAACCGATTTACTTTTTCAAGTCTTTTACATCATGGGAAGAGAGACCATCTCTCTCTCCTTTCCAAAAATCAAAATTAATAAATTACAATCAAGAAAATTAGAATTCCACACTAACAAACAAAAACGTGAAGCATACTAATAATAATGATGTTCACGTCTCTGATCTTTGTGCAAAATATGTCCGAATCACTGTCCTTTGTTTAAATCGCTGCTTTCTTTTCAATCGTTGTCTTTAAATTTTTTAAAAAAAATGTCTATTGCTGAAGAAATTTAAAATTTTACTTTAACTTAGATGAAATGCCTTTAAAATTTTTGAAAATAAAATTTCTTCCCCTTAATATTTTCATTATTAATAAACAATCAAATTCTTCTTAATTAACATTTAAAGAACAAAAGACTCCAAAAACTACAGGACGATATTTCATAGGCCTAACCTGCCTACTTTTTCAAACCTTTTACATCACGGGAAGAGAGACGAACATCTCTCTCCTTCCCAAAAATTAAAATAAATAAATAAAATAAAATAAAATAAAATAAAATAAAATAAAATAAAATAAATTACATCGCTAACCTGTGGACATCATTATTATTATTATGCTTGACGTTTTTGTTTGTTAGTCTGGAATTCTAATTTTCTTAATTACAATGTATTATTTTTAATTTTTGGGTAGAAGAGAGATGGTCTCTCTTCCCGTGATGTAAAAAGCTTGAAAAAGTGGACCGGGTAGGCCTACGAAATATCGTTGTTTTGGAGTTTTTTGGTATTAAAGAAGTTTAAAGGTTTTACTTACTCTTTTTTTTTGTGTCTGTTTTTTTCGAAAAATGCAAAAATACATGAAATTTATAAGAATATTTGTTGTTTACTGAATAAAAATAAATGATTTAATATTTGATAAATTATTGTAAAGTTACATTAAAATGTTATCGTCAAAAAAAGCTTTTCATTAAGTTTAATATACCTATAATGATTAGCTACATAAAACATTTTAACAAGACTAACTTTAAAATTTAACAAATCACAATATTAGATAACAGTTTCCAAATCAATTTTGAATCACTTCTGGCAAAAATAAATTATGACTTTCACGAAATTAAAACTAACAGAATACGAAGATTAGCGTAACTGGATTTGATTTAATACTTATAAAGTAGCAGTATCATTAGTACAGTTATAAGGAAACTGTAGAAATTTCATTTACTTCATTTTATGAAACATTATTAGAACATTTCCATAATCGTCATTAATATTTTGATGCTTTTCAATTACTAATATTTTATTTGTTTTTATTTTTATGTAAATATAACATTAAAGTGACTTGTATATTCCTACTAACATACTTAACTTAGTCATTTTTGTAGATTTTCAAAGTAGATGTTCAATGAATTAATATTTTATTTGAAAATAGCAAATTACAAGTTAATGGAAAATTTTCTTCATCCAAGAATTAAAACGAAATATACAGGACTACAGTATCAAATGTCATTATCAGGATTACAATGGTCGACATCACGTTCAAGGATGGCACGTGAAACAATTGAGGATATTCCGTTGTCTTGGTGATATGTGGAGAGGAACGAAAAATTTGGCGAAAGGAAACTCATCGATTTATATTCCTGATAGAAACAAGAGTTGGACATTATAGAGATCCATAATCACTTCCTAATAGATAAGTAATTCTAACTCAACTAAAGAAGAGTGAATTACATGGTTATTCACTAGTTAAAGTGCAAATATTAATAAGACAGTAATATTTTCTAGGACTAGATTACCTTTAGTATGTACGGAGAATTAACGGAATTATAGATTAGACCCAATCGTCGCCATATTGAATGTCGTCTAGATGAACCTAAAGCTGAACGCGCATTAGGACACGGAGAACTCAACGTGTCCGTAAAAACGGAGAAATGACGTCATTTTATCGATACGGGAAGCTTGTCCGTCGAGTTGTGACGTCATCCTCCCGTCTTCGAACACTGTGCGGCTATCTTGACCATGCTTCAAGGTTGCCGTTGTCCGAACCCGACATTGTTATCCGTCACCAATCAGAATGCTTCGTTTGGAAGAACGTCGACCAATCACAACGCTGCTGCGCGATTTAACGGAAAATTATCAAGTGGCTTCATTTCAACATGGCGACTTCAGATTTAAAAGAGAATCTTATTTTGATAGTTCAAAACTATCCACACCTGTTTGCTATTAATTCAAAAAGTTACAGGAATAAGTTACACAGGGACAAGGCATGGCTAGAAATTAGCAAAGAATTAGGAAAATCAGGTAGGTCTGCATTTATTTTAGTCCCTGTGATTGAATCGAAAACCTACGAAATTGAAAAGCGAACAGAAAAGTCATCTTTACATCAATTATTTTTATAGTTGACGAATGCGTGAAAACCTGGAATGGTCTTCGGGATTTTTACGTTCGTAAAAAAAAAAGAAGAATCCAAACCAATTCCTAGTGGTTCGTCAGCGGGGTTGCGGCAAAATCGCTGGGCATACATGGATCTCATGTCTTTCTTACAGCCATTTATCAAACATCGACCTTATATATTTGAAATAATTTTTCGATTACATAATGTCCATAAATCCCGAAAACATTATTAAAATCATACTTCTTTAATTTCAGAAAACGATAATATTTGTAGAAAACTTTCTAACAATTTGTTAACAAGATATAATATTTTTAATCACTTTATATGTCAAATTACATTCCGGTTAAAAACCTAAATAAAATTCCAAATCCCAAATCGTGTCACTTAAATAAATATCATCTTTGGAAATTACTGTTTTTTCTCATGTCAGTATGAATACATGCTGCTCGTAATCACAACCTCATTATTGTCCTCCCAATGAATGATGGCCGCCCTGTTGTTGTGAGATCTGCGCATGTATCATCGATTAGTCTGGTCAGGCATTTCCGTCTGATTTTAATGAAAGGACGACGCCATTGTGCTAATCGCTTGTTACTTTGCAAAAGAGCATTGTATTTATAAATAATATATATTTATTTATTTATATAAATACTTATTGTTAGCAACTAGTATTGAAATAACGCTAAATAGTCGAGAGAAGTTTTAATTTGGAGTTATCAACATGTCTTTCTCAGTGAAAACAGAGTACGTCATCCATTGTGACTGGAAAATATAATTGATCAGCTACCGGAAGAGCTGCGCAGTTCAAACTTCCGCCGGTCATCATTCATTGGGAGGACAATAGTATATTTTATTTTATATTTCCCTGATATAACGATGAATTTTAGTGTAGTCCAACTTGATTTTGTAAAAAAACCTAGTTTGTTTGTGCCTTGAATTTAGAAAGACTACATTTGACAATGATAACTGTACTAAAACTTTATCTAAACAAGAAAAAAAACAACATTATAAGTACCGAGTTCAAGAAGTTTACAATGTAAATCATAAAAATGCATAACATCAAACACAACAAATAGAAAATAACTATCATGTAATATCAATTTATTTTATTAGAAATTAATATTCCAAATGAATTTATAAAATATTTATATGAAAATCCCCAAATAATGATTAACACTTGCTTGAAAATTAATATAATACATTTTTATGGAATATATGTGTAAATATATATATATATAATCAAAAATCCCATTACAATAGGTATGTTGCTGCTAAATTTGTTTACTATCTGACCACTGATTGTTTTATGTTTTTATTCTTAGTATGCATTATTGTTAATACAAACCTAATGTGTTGAATAATATTAATAACTTACAAAATATCACTGAAACATGTTTTGATTGAGAAAGGTGTTAAGTATCCTTCCAGGTAATTTTTGTTTTTTACATGCATGACTTACAGTTCTAAATGAACCATATACATTTGCAGGAAATTCACCCTTAATTATTTTTTTTTATTTATTTATTTTATTACTATAATAGTATAATAATGTCCTACTAGATAACATATACCTGTTATGTAGGTGGTGGGAGTTGTACAAAGATAATCTTATAAATCAAAAACAAATAAGGACTATAATAATATTACAAGATGTTAAAAGTAAAATTACAGTGTAACAAAATTTTGAAACAGTATTTATACAAAAATAAACTATAATACAAATAAAACCATAATTCAAGTGAAACTCAAAATTATTTCAAATAAATAACCATTAGTAAATTAATGAAAAATATTACAGATACTAGTTGACCCATACAATTACTCCAATTATTATTTTTCGATATGTTATATTTCTTAAATTAGATATTTTTTCAATACTTATTAATCATTTGAGAATTGAGAAGATATTTTATTCATAATTCTATTTTTAACTGTAAGTCCAAAAATTTTTTTTAGATTATAAATGGCTAATTTTATATATAAATTATTACTTCTTGTATTATGTGTATTATTAACTTATTTATTAAAACATAATTTATACTAATTTTGTAAAATCAAATTAAATATGAGTGTTTGTTGCGAAAATAATATTTTGTTATTACTTAGAATTAGGTTTTGTTGATCAATTTGGATTTCCTAAAAATAAGGAAAAAATTAATTTATTCTCTACTTTAGAATTCTATTAATATTTTTTAATTCATTTTTAAAAATATGAATCCAGTTATCAATGCCATAAGTTATTAATGAGTCAATATATGCTTTATATATTACAATGTTGGTTTATACTGAAAAAAAAAATGGCTTTAATATAATAAAAAATATATTACAATTCATTGAATCTTGTTAACACACTCATGGACAAAAAAATTAGCACACCAAGAAATAATTGAGGGATCGTAACGAAACTTGCAATGAAGGTACATGTCGGGGAGATATGCAAATGATTAGAAATGCAGCGTGATTGCACATTACGTATAGCCGGTAGAGGGCGTTGAACATCGTACTCTGTGGAGTATAAAACAGGTAACCAAAGCTTGTTTGAGTGTGCTGAATCATTTACAAAGGAAGAGCTGAGGTAGACATGCCATTACGCCGTGTTCGAAGACAGTATACGCAGTTGTCGCAGTTTGAGAGAGGGAGAATCGTCGGGATGATGGAAGCTGGTTGGTCAGCTAGGCGAGTAGCTCGTCAATTAGGCCGCTCTGATTGTGTTGTGAGGAGGTGTTGGGACCAGTGGACCCGAGAGATGTCATGTACACGAAGACCAGGCTCAGGACGCCCTCGACAGACCATTCGTCGAGAAGACCGCCACATAGTCAGAAATGCACGCGTACAGCCAACTGCTTCATCGGCCGCCATCCAGGCACAGGTAGCACCTTCACTAGGGGCTGCTGTGTCTTCTCGAACCATACGAAGGCGCCTGGCTGAAGGACAGTTGGTATCGCGGCGCCCATTACGTGTGCTGCCCTTGACGCCCACCCATCGACGCCTCCGTTTGGAGTTTTGCCGCGCACGAGGAAACTGGACTGCAGCGGAATGGAACCAGGTCGCCTTTAGCGACGAATCCAGATTCAATCTCGGCAGTGATGACAATCGTGTTCGTGTGTGGAGAGCCCGTGGTAAACGCTTCAATCCTGCCTTTGCTGTACAGTGACACACCACTCCCACAGCTGGTGTGATGGTATGGGGTGCCATTGCCTACAATACACGGTCACCCCTAGTATTGTTCCGTGGCACCATGACAGCCCAGCGGTATGTTCATGAAATCCTGCAACCACATGTGTTGCCACTCATGCAACGGCTCCCAGGAGCCATTTTTCAACAAGACAATGCTCGGCCTCATACGGCAAGGGTGTCATAAGACTGTCTCCGCACTGTTACTACCCTTCCTTGGCCTGCCCGATCCCCAGATTTGTCTCCAATCGAGCATATCTGGGATCATTTGGGACGACGAGTTGGGCATCTCACGAGTTTGAACGAACTAGAGGCAAGGTTACAGCAAATATGGAACGAAATGTCTCAAGACATCATACAGAACTTGTATGACTCAATGCCCGATCGTATCGCATCGTGCATTCGCGCTAGAGGGGGTCCAACGGGGTATTAACTCCTCCGTTCTTTTGCCTTTTTCTCTGAAATAACTTATCCTTTTTCTTTGATTTTCTTATCATTTACTTATATCAAAGTAGTCATTACGTATGTAAATTGTCGTTTCATTTTGACGACTCCTTCTTGGTGCGCTAATTTTTTTGTCCATGAGTGTATATGAGTGTAATGTGTATGCCATGTATATTTCTTATTTATAAATAGACCAAGATATTTGTTGTTGTCGTATCCCCGGATCCATTTTCTGATCACTGGTCATAGCTACACTATGATGGGGAAGGTTTGTTGCCTTATTTTCGTTGGGATATAATTATCCAGGAGGCACCCTAAGGTGAAAATCGGACTTCTGCCTCCTAGGAAGAGAAACAAACACGGAAGAAGGAAGAAACATCCAAGCCCCACGCCGGGATTCGAACCCAGGAACTGGCGCACTAGTCGTCACGGCTGGCCGCCGCCGAGACCGCTCGACTATGCCAGCTCGGCACCAAGATATTTATGATAGTTTATTGTTTCTAAATTTTTAAAATTATCATTTATCATGTCTTCTGTATTTATATGTAGACATTTGAGGTCATGGAATTTTATTGGTGGTACAATATTGGTTTTTTAATTTTTTTAATTAATTATCATATATTTGGTTTTATCCTTATTGATTTCTAATTTGTAATCATGGGTTTTTTTAATAATGTTTTTTATATCATTTTGAATTTGTTCTTTGAGAAAATATTATTTGAGTTTATCAATAATAAATCATCAGATAAGCTAAAATTTTTGAATTCACAGAAGTTGTAAAAATTGTATTAATTTATATTAACAATAATATTGGACCTAAAATTCACCTTTGTGGCACACCATTTGGTAATTTATATATTTTGCTTAAATTGTTATCTAATTTGACTTTGAATTTCCTTTTTTTTAATAATTTTGTATTATTTTAAACACTGGATCTTTTATTCCAATACTATTTAATTCCTGCATTTATATACTGTGATGTCGGCTATCAAAGGCTTTTTTGAGATTAATAAAAATAATCAAAATGGAGTTACTTTTATCTCAGCTATTATAACTAATTTTATATAAATTTTGTAATAAAAGTGTTGCACTCCTTTTTTTTTATATGCATTTTGATTTTGGTTTAAAATCTGGTATTTTTCAATAAAATTTTATATGTAGGTCAAAATATAAGTTTCTATAATTTTTGATAAATTTGAGAGTATTAATATTGATCTATAGTTTATTATATCCATATAATTACAATTTTTATCTATAGGAATTAGCTTTGCTATTTTCTATATATTCGGATAAACTCCTTTTTCAATAATATTATTTATTAACTGCAGTATTAATATGAATTTTTTTTAATATCCTCCACCATCCAATTCAACATAATTTTTTATTTTGCATATTCTTAATTATTTCAATTATAACATTTATTGCAGGAGGAATTAAAACCAATGAATTGGACAACTGAATAGTATTTGATTTTCAGCAAGAGTCTTATTACAATTACAAATTTTTAAATTACCAAAACTTTTAAAGAACTTACCCATATTAGTAAAAGTAGTATGTAATCCTATTCTTTGTATAAGTTTTTCTAAATTATTATTTTTGGTTATTTACCTTTTTTGTTTATTACTGATTTTATTATATTCCAATAATGTTTTCCATTATTAATATTTTCATTTAATTTATTTTGATAGTAGTTATTTTCTGATTTCCTTATATAACAAATAACCCAATTTCCTTTCCTTTTATATTCATCTAAGTATTTTTTATTTGTTTTATTATTCGTTTATCTTTTTCTTTAATATGGTTAAATATTCATCTGTCATCCAAATTGTTTTGTAAACACTTCTATTTACTTTTCATAAAATTGATTTATCATTAAAATATTAACATTATTCTTTCTATCACCTAGGTGAAAGTAATTTATTTTTGATAACGTATTTCATAAGTAATTTAAATATTTTGATTTGATTATCAATAATATATAGTTGATTGTAGTTTATTTAAAAATATTCTTCATTCTTTACGTTGTAAAGTTTTTTATCTGATCTGAGATGTCAATTTCTATAATACTTACAATACTATTGACCTTATTAGCTTTGGCAAAACAATGATCTATACAAATTTTAGAATGAGATATGTTTGTTTTTATATCTCCGGTGACAGCATATATAAAATTCCTTAATCCGAAGTTGCTGTATATATCCATATATTTCTGTAATATAACACTATTTTTGTCATCTAAGTTTATATTACCATCACCTATTGATATTAATAAATGTTTATCATTAACCTTCTCATTTAATTCTTGTATAATTTTATTTAATTCTAAGATAAATCTTTTAATTTACTGTTGGGAGGTCTATAAATTGCAATTAATGTTACTTCTATTTCTCTATTATGAGATGAGTTTATAATTTTTATGTTAAGATTACATACCGTATGATATTTTCACAAGATTTTGATTCAATATTCCAACTATCAATGGTTATGTATTTTTTATAATAAATTAATAATCCTCCTCCTATTTTATTACTTAACTCCTCAAATCCAAACTGCAATATTTCGAAT
>JAFIDM010063362.1:0-12022 GCA_023159025.1 Thereuonema tuberculata
TCATTTAAAAAAGGTATATCAGTGAACGCTTCTTCAATTTCAGTATCAGATTGACTTTCTTCATGTATATGGCTAGTTCCAGGTAAAATTTCTCAGCATTTTTCATCTCTCAACTTTGTCAGATGTTTTCTACAACTGTCACAGACTGTAAATAACTCAGGTGTTCCTAGAATCAAGTCACACATCTATGAAGTCACACGTCTCAAACTTTTTCTTACATGGGAGTGATTAGGTTTACTAAAAGGGTTAAAACAATCCATTTTTACTATCTTGTCAGTGGTGTCCATCATGCAGGTTAGAAATGTTGAGAAATTAACAAGAAGAACTCCAGCGGCCAAGAAATGGTTTGTGCTCTAAAGATACAAAATTAATAATTTATCATCATCACAGGAACTGGTCAAGAAATGAACTTCCTACAAGCAACTCTAATGCTACACTGGGCTATAAATGAATGGTCTTGTCTGCTTGACCAATCAGCTTCCACCTTGTGAAAGGGGATTTCCCTGATAGAATGGGAATTCTCCTCTCCATTCATACTTGCAGGCCAATCAGCTTCAATTTTATTTTAAAAAAGGATTTCTAAACATGGTACTATAAGTTAATCATTGCACTTCATGCATTTTATAATGTCCTACACACTGCATAGCAAAATTAGTAGCTTAAAAATAAAATTTTACTAGATTTGGTATATTATTCACAAAACATGTGTATTTCTGAAGCCCTGCATCTCCAGATCCAATTGAGATCCCATGATAGAATTTTGCTATATGTATTTAGACATTACAAACTAATTTTGATAATTTTTTGAAATGTTTAAAATTGCCACTTTTCGAGAAATTCAAATTTTAAAATTAAACTTAAAATTTTCAATAAAATTTTTGTAACCCCTAATCTTGTGTCATATCATATTAAAGCCCCATTCAACAGCTTTAAAATGAGACCACTCTCAGGTTTGTATCATCACTGTTTCCTAGCCTACAGGCAACTAAAGGTGCCAAAACGTGTAATTTTTTGATAAAAAATTTATATCTTTAAAAATTAATAACTTCAAAAGTAATTGTTGTACACAACTGAAATTGGTATTTTTTCATAAGTCTATAGTATATTGGTGCACACCAAAAATCATGACAATCTGAGAGATCAAGTCTGAATATCTTCCAAAATTGTGTTGATATGACATGGAATTACCCATATTTATTCAAAAAGTTAAAATTACATTTTAAATAAATATTGTGGGATTTTATTTTCCGATAATTTTTTATAACATAAATATACTACTAACTTACTGAAAATTAAAAATAACAAATAGCAAAATTATAATTTAAGATAGAGTAATGATACTAAACTCCAATAAATATAAATTATATACCAAAGAACATAAATTACAACATTTAAAAATTTGTAACCTCTAACAAAAAGGTAATAATCGAAAAATTAAAGTGTTAATAGGCTTTCTATTATCCATCTAATTTTTTGTATTCGTTTGATAAGAATTTGTGATTATTAATAATGTGTGATTGTTATATTGTAGATTATGATCTTTTATTATTATTGTATTGACGTTTTTTAACTGTTAATGTCAATATTTTAAGGTCATAGTTGTAATAGAATCTCGTCAATTTATTATTATTGTAAAAAAGGCTTGAAAAAGAGGAGACGGTTAATTTTTTATCTCCTTGAAAATTCGTTTTTTCAGTTAATAAATGTAGTTTGACATTTATTTTCTGATGTTATGATGTTTAAAAATAAATATAAATTATATTTCAACAACAACAAAATATTTGAATTGGAAAAGCAATTTTAACAAATGGATAATACAGAATATAAAAAATCTGTTTAATTAAGAAATTATGTCAATTTGATCATTTTCATCTTGAATTTTTTTAACAGTTACCTTATATAATTTCACTGCTGGTTATTGATATTACATGAGAAGTATTATTAATAACTTAGTATTAAAGTTATATCAATTTACTATTAATTTATAAAATTGTTAATACTAGTTGTTATTAATTTCAATACTAATTTCTAATATAACATACATTGCTTTAATGTGATGTGAAGTGCTGAGAAAGAAAATTTTCATCTAAACATATTTATTATTATTCATTTATATTTATTAAAAAAATGCTACATATACAATTATATTAACTGTTAAGAAACACTAATTTTATAAAATTAGTGCTACTATTTTATTTAAAAATTAAATTAACTTAAATTTTATATATAATACGTAGTTGTAAATAACAAAAACCACAATTTAAGTATATAGAATATACACAAATACATGTATAAAATATCTATCGGAATATATTGAAAATTATTCACAGTGTAACATATTGTCACATGCTTATAGCATTTTGTTAAATGTTTATATAAATGTACTTGTATATAGTATTACTATAGTGAATAATTTAATATCCAAAATATGTTTGATTTGGGATTCATTTTTCTAAAAGGACTGAATTTGTATTTCCTAATTAATTAAATAAAAAAATATTATTATTAAAATTCTTATTGTTCCTATATGGGTTTAGGAATTTGAGTCACATATAGCCTCCCAACCTTATTCTGTTTTTCTGTACAGCAGAAAAATTATAGCTAAGATGACTGTGAAACAAATAACGTTTTTAATAAATTTTTTCAGGCTCCTTTTATTGCAATTATGTCGAAGGAATCTGCAAATCAAAAGTTCAAAATTATCATTATACCTTATTTAAAGCCATCATTTCATTTTAATATTTTTTTTTATTTATGACTGCTATTTCAGTCTTTGTGTTGTGCCATTCACTGATCAAGCTGGGATGGTCATAGCACACAGAAATAGCTGGGATAATTCGAAGTTGAAGGGACCAGAGAAAAAGTTCGAATTATCCAAAAATTCGAATTACATATATTCTCTCAAATAGAAGAGATAAATAAAAAGATACCCGATCAAAGATACACACAAACTTTATCTAAGAATACTGCTACATTTTTTCCATTAAATCATATATTTTTTACTTGCTTAATTATTCATCACTTTTAAAAAAAAGGCAGATATTTTTAATTGCTTCATTGAATGCAACCTTTGAGCCATAGCATATGATTCAGAATTTCGATTTAAACAAGTTCGAATAATCCAAGTTTGACTGTACTTACAATATTCTACATGGAACTATCAATTGATACAAAAATACATTCCAACCCTCGCTTTTGTTTTCCTTAGAAAGCCCGTTATAATAAATAATGTATCTTAGCTGAGAAAAGTCTCAGGAACAATTTTTACCGTAATATTTTAAGGACAATCGTACGAGAAATTCGAATTATCCAAAATAAAATTCGAATTATCCACGGAATTTAATTTTTAACATTATTTTAATACAGAATTCCAGGGACCAAGCAAAAAATTCGAATTATCCAGAATTTCGATTTAAACAAATTCGAATAATCCAAGTTTGACTGTACTTACAATATTCTACATGGAACTATTAATTGTTGCTGTTTAATTAGCCCCCCCCTCCCCCGTTTTTTTTTTCGTTTTTTTCAGCATTTCAGAGATATGATTATGTATTATTAATATCTTTAAGTATCTCATAAGTTAAATGGCGTTTTTTAAAGTCAAGAACCTGCAGTATATTATTATTTTGTTTATAGAATTTTATCTTTGTGGAAGTAGAAATATTTGCTATTGTATTCTCGGTAGTTTGGTTGTTGATAAAAATAGTTCCTGTGGCCTATCGTTGATTACTTCGGTGCTATGAGACAATCAGTTATTATTGAGTAGCCTAAAATTATATACAGTAAAACCCCGATATAACGCTCCCTCTTATAGCACTATCCCGTTCTTTACGCTCCTTTCATACGGTCCCTGGAATTTTCTATGTAACTCTGTATACTTTTGCCCTCTTATAAAGCTTCAAATCCCGCTTGTTGCGCTTTTTTAAATCGGAAATTTTGTATCAAAAAAAATGTAACAATGTAGAGATTCTTTTTTTTTCCCTGGTAGGAGGGAATCTTAGAACTCTGAAGTGCAGGTCTGTGATACAGTTATGCAAAATGTTGAAGTGGAAATCCCTTTCTATAAGTGAAAAATTGCAAATTCTCCGTAAGTACGACGAGAATTCTACAGAAGTCAGAAGGATTTCGCAGAATCTCTAGGAATTCCCTCGTCCAGTCTGCGAACAATAATGAAAAACAGGGATGCAATTACCGATGCAGCGAAGGGTTGTTGCAAACATAAAAAATTAAAGTGTGTACTAAATCTACTCCGAAAATATAT
Source organism: Thereuonema tuberculata (assembly GCA_023159025.1). Lineage (NCBI taxonomy): Eukaryota > Metazoa > Arthropoda > Chilopoda > Scutigeromorpha > Scutigeridae > Thereuonema > Thereuonema tuberculata. Next base: position 4,262 of record JAFIDM010063362.1, read on the forward strand.
TGGTATTGCTCCTAGTGGTGTATCAATTGACGTTAATAGTTACCTGAACCGCATTGAAAATGTGATAATTCATATCAGTAGCACACACACCCGGCAAACCACAATCACAGATCTTTTTAATAGGAAATAAGCTCATATTTGCAGTATGTATATTGCAGAATCACGTATGTTTCCTGTAAAATGGTGTCCAAATCTTTCCCCATCTCATAAATCATTTCCCATCTATAGCGCTATCCCGTTTATTACGCTTGTAGGTCTTGGTCCCTTGACGAGCGTAATAACGGGGTTTTACTGTAGTTAATAGTAGAGGCATTTCGGTAATAGTCAAAATACAATATAATTATTGTGCAGAAATATAGCTGAGATTATTGTAAATACTGTTAAAATGAAACTTGGTACAACAAAATTTTTGAAGTAAACATTTTTTTTATTATGTCTCCATTATGTATACGGTGAGGGGAGCCCCCCCCCCCCAAAAAAAAATCAAAATTTCGAAAACTTCCTTTTTGTTGTTGTTGTTGTTGTTGCTGATGAGTTTTAGAGGCTTCTAATTGAAGTATCTTTTCAGGTTCGTCGTCTGATTTGTGTATAAAGAAATGCTTGTTGATTCATTGTATCTTTTTTTGTTCTTCCTGTAGAGTCCTGCTGTTCGATGATCCAAAGGACGTGTCTTTTCAGAATCCAGAAGTGGAAGTATTACTAAGGATCTTGAAGAGATTCATGCAGGAAAAAACCACCAGAACCTACAGAAATCATTGTAAAAGACTAAGTACATGAGTGAGACATGAGTGAAGCTTCACAATGGAGAGAAAATGGGAATTCTGAAAAAGGAAATGTATATAATAAAACAAAAAAGATACAATAAAACAAAAAAGATATAATAAAACATATAAACTTCTCACTCATAATTTCCCAGTTCTGATGTGGTTTAGTAGTTTTCATTAAATATGATTTTCAGTTTCATGATCTCAGATGTCTAAAATATTAATAAAACGAGACTTTTGGTAGCATCTGAGACAGCCCTCATCAGCCGGAATCATTCACCTGTGAGCACACAAGAGTAGGAGATTTCAAATTTGAGAAAGATAGACCTCCAAAAATGCTAGAAAACTTACTGTGCAAATACAGGGGTCAACATTTAATTCATTTTAGTCTAAGTAAATACAAATTATTCAGTGATTACTTTTTTTTCTGATATATTACTGTCTTAAGTTAAAAAAAGTGAAATTAATTAAAAGAATGATTTCTTTTTTTTTTTTTAATAGAGAGACTTCTTCTGATATAATTTGTAGTCTTAATTACTATAAGTATCTCTTTGTTAAATCTTTTTGGTAGAATCAAGTTTTTGATGTTCTATTAATAGAATATAATTTTGGGATAATTTGAGACACATTTTTATATTTAGTCCTTTTTTTATACATAAAAGCATTCTTAAATAGTTACGTGAAACGTTTCACTTCCAAACCTCGGATTTCCTTAGCCAAAATAAAAAAAGGCTATTCCTCTATTATAACTCATAAGTTTTTTTCATAAAAAAAAAGTCTTAAGGATAACAATATCTATGTCAAACCTATATTTTCCTTTTTTTTCTATATACTTATATATTCGTAGTAGGTAAAGAACTGCACACTACTGAATAACAAACAATAATAAAAAAAGGAAACTTATTATGCTTTTAAATATTCTTAAATTTGTTTTAATTATTCTTAAATCTATAATCTTAGACATTCTGTCTTAGAATTTTCCTTTTTTTTATTTTAATTATTAACTTGCAAAATATTTGCAATTTTTTTTGCTCTCTAATAATTTTTATCGAAATTTTGAATGTGTTGGGTTGCCTTCTTCAGTGAACAAAAACAAAAAAAAACTAATCAGTTTAGTGATGGATAAACTTGACTATTTTAATTTTTTTCCGGAAAATATATTTTTAACTGGAAATTTTAAAGGGTGCCAATGAAAAAAAAAATTGAATCGATTGAAATTTGAATAATTAGCAAAACTACAAGTGTTATATATGTGTACTGTATTTCACTGAAACTAAGATTTGATTCTTTTAGTATTAGCTTAAGCAAAAGTGAAGAATAATAACTGTATCTTAAAGTGAATTTGTTAATGTGTATTTTTAACAAAATTGGAAAATTTAACCTATAACACATTTTTCAAGGATATAAAACATTGTTATGTATGAAACAAATTCTTTTAAAACGTATCTCATCATATGCAGATTACGAGCTGTAACAACGCGACTTCGGATTCATCAATTGGGCAACTCTATGATGAGTGCTGATAGATACGAAACAGCTGTCCTAGGATCCCGTTGTTAACAGCTCGTGGTACATCTGTGAAACTGCATTGTATTTATCTTTTTTATCCTGACTCCTAAACTCATTTTAACACTTTACATATTGTTTATATTTATAATTTTATATAAAATTTTACTTTGTTAAATTTTACATCTGTGAAACTGCATTGTTTTTATCTTTTTTATTCTTACTCCTAAACTCATTTTAACACCTTACATATTGTTTATATTTTTCATTTTATATAAAATTTTACTTTGTTAATTTTAATTGAATCGTAGATGTTTGCAAAATACAAAATTAACTTTGAACATTAATTATTTAAAGTTAGTGATTTTTATGTCTTAATATCCATAACCTTTTAATTTTTTATTAAAACTTTAAATCATTTGTTTATATTAAGTAACATACATTATAAATTATTGATTTATTGTTTTCAATATATTTTTTAATTTTTATTAATCTCTCGTAAAACTCCTTTTTTTCATTTATTTATTGATTTCTGTAGAAAAATGGTTTCTGATCTGTTTTTAAACCTCACTCAGTTGTATATCTTTCGTAATGTTTTTGTCAATGATGTCCACTGAAGCCTAACCCATACATTGTAACTCGTAACATCCGTGAAAATCACAGCATTAATGTTTTAATTTTATTAAATTTATTCTTCAAAACCTTCTCGATTTCAGTAATATAGCATAATCATCAATCATTGTAATCTATTCCATCAATATCTCCACACGAATATCAATATGAATTTTGATTTTTTTAATTATTATTATTAAATATAATACTAAGAATTCCTATTCAAAAAATAACTTGTCTTAAAGAATGATTTTAATTTTTATTTAAATATATATCTAAACTTTGTAGTATTGTGTAGTTAATAAACATTTGCTTTACTCTTGTATTTCAGTGTTTTATTAGAATTATAAAATAAATATTTCAAAAATAATATTTTTGAACACGATATTTAATTTTCAGTACCAGTAATAATTAAAGAGTAATTTTTTTTTTAATTTTTAATTCTTATGTACAATCGAACCAAAGGGGGAGGGAAAATTTCGAAATGCTAGGGTCCTTAATTTCTTTGTAATTTTGGTTGAATTACTACCGGGCAGAAATTTTGAAGACGATATCTTTTTGTTTTGTTTTGATGTTTAAATTTTATGGCTGTTGGAAGTTGGTTTCCTAACTTGGTCCTCCCAGAAGTCAATCCTATACGCCCTTGAGTCGAAGCAATAGAAAAAGATGAATATTCAATATAAATGTCGCTATTCCTTGTCGACTGTTTTTTGAGAATTGGTCCCATCATGCTTCACTTCCGAGACAAAAAGACAGTCGACTGGACCCGAAAAATTTCAGTGAATACCGTTCTTAAGTGATTGTTACTCTGCATCCAAACAGTTCTGTTGTAAAAAAATATTATTTGGACTAAACTAAAAACTGATCAAAATATCTTGGAAAATACCGGGTGATTCATATAGTACTGGTGGTTTTCACCGGCCCCTATCTTTTAAACTACTGCTCATAAAAATCTGAAACTTTTTATATAAAATCGTCAAACGTATTAGAGTTATACATCGGAAGCGCAGTGGTGCCTCAAAGGAAAAAATACAAAATGAAAAACTCACCAATGAAAAAAAACAGTGAGAAAAATCTATGTGCCAGCGAGAGTGGCCTCAATGAAGTTTTATAAAGGCGTAAGACTTCAAACTGTTATGATTTTCATGTTATTATTTATTCATTATTATTGAAATTCCTTTTATTTGCGTCCAAACACCCCAATATATCATATATTTAAATAACTTTTGTGATATTGTTTAAACTCTAAAAGTCTGGATCCAATATTCAAATGATACAGAAACCTAATTAGAAAGATTTAATCTAAACACTTTGGACATTAATTCCTTTGCTTAATTTAAAACAAAAAACAACTGTATTTCTTTTTGTAAATGCATTCTGACTAATGACTTTTTTTGGGGGGAGACAGTCGAATTTTTTGGATAATTCGATATATTGGTGGTGTTTGAACGCAAATAAAATGGATTTCAATAATAATGAATAAATAATAATATGAAAATATAACTCTTATATGTTTGACGATTTGATATAAAAAGTTTCAGATTTTTATGAGGAGTAGTTTAAAAGATACGGGCGGTGAAAACCACCAGTACTTTATGAATCACCAAGTATAATAACTAGTTAGTCATTGAATGTAATGAAAGTTATATTCTCTTAGGAAATAAATAATTAATAAACTTTTATTTACTTTCGATTCATTGCCATAAACAAAAAATTGTTTTATTCAAAAAGGCAGTAATTTACATTGCTAGTTTAGCTATCGCAGAGGTGCCCATCCCCCCCTTGACCTTTTGGCCCCCCCCCCTCAAAGATCTGATGGAGGGGGCTTGGGGGGGGGGGAGGCTTGGCCCACCTTTGCATGAGGGCTCAAAATTTCTAGCTACGCCACTGGCTGAGAGCGCTGAAATCGCTTAGTTCCATTTCATTCAGTGGCGTAGCGAGCATAATTGAATCGCAAATGGGAAAAAGGTACTAAGTCAATTTTTGTACATTTTGAGTTAGAACTGAAAATGGGTTCAATTGTGTTCACCCCATGTATCATTTAAATGGGAACTAAATCAGGCTTTTGCAGAAGTCTCAGGAGGTCAAAAACTTGAATACTGCTTTACATTTTTTCATTATTTTCGCACTAGTATTACATTGCCATATGATACTACAGTGTTGCCTTCGAATAACGGACAGTCACGGGACCGCAAGTTTTGTCCGTTATTGGGAGGTGTCCGCTATTGGGGAGGACTGTCTTTTTTTTATTTTTTAGCTTATAGCATGTCATTTAATGAAAAACTACGTACAATCTTAATTAAATTTCTACAACTATCATTGCGATATGAGAGAATATGAACAAATGCAAATTATTTACTATATTCCTTTTTAAATGAGTGCTAATCCGTTTGTCTTACGTAAAATAATGATAAAATTAATTACAGTATATAGAAAATTAATTTCTAGCCATCCATTTGATGCCTTAAACGTGTCCAATCTTAAAGTTTGACTGACTTCTCTGGCTTTTTCTTGAAGGAAAACACCGCTTATAGGAATGTTCTTTGCACGAGCAAAGCGGAACCATTTTATCACCATTTCGTCGATTTTGCTTTTAGTTTCAGTTTTACAAAACTTCAAATTCTTCGAATTTTCGTTTGACTGCACCATCCACATTTTTCTAATCTCATCTTTGTCCTTTAAAAGTTCACTTATATGAGTTTTTCCAACTTTAAAACGTTCAGCAAGACAACGCACACTCAGCTTTTGTTTTTCAGCAACTTCAAGAACATCAATTTTTTCTTTTAATGCCAATCTCTTCCTTTTTGACGCCATTTTAATTCGCACTAAATTTAATCAACACGTTTATAGGATAGCTTTACGAGGGATTGACATTTACAAAGCAACTGCAGTGAAAAAAAGGGCCTCAGATTCGTGCATTGAATCATGAGACAGATACAATGTATCAATGTATGGGACACCGATACAATGTATCAATGTATGGGACACCGATGTAAATACAACCATGATGTGTTTGTCGAAATGTTAATAAAAAAAAATAATTTTACAATTAAAATAACTGTCCGCTATTCAGAGTGTCCGCTATTCGGAGTGGATAAGATGGAATGTCCTATTTTAAGGGTCTGGGATCCGCAGTAATGTCCGCTAATTAGAGGTGTCCGCTATTCGGAGTGTCCGTTAAAGGAGGTTACACAGTATATATAACATATATATGTAACTTATATGATTAAGTTTGTAGTAAAAAAAATTGAAATAAAACATTTTTTTTTTAACTGCAAAAGATGACAATATATTTGCAAAACATGGAAAAAGGTACCTAAGTCACCCATAATCTGGAAAAAGGTACTAAGTCGAAATTTTTAATTATGTCTTTGTGTATTTGCATATTGATGTAAAAATAAACAAATGACAGGCATGGGTCGGCTTCACAGTCGTTTCACACCACACCAATGGATTTTTAATTGCTGGCTCTAGTTTTGAATGTGGAAGGTTTTTTTGTGTTTTCTCAGTTTGGTATTTCTATGACTTAGTATCTTTTTCATATTTTCGATTCAATTGGCGCCCGGGGCACAATACCTTGTTGGCGCCCCCCCCCCCTTTCCCCGATAACATAGATTCACAATTTGACAGCCAAAAAAAAAAAAAAGGATTCCCCAAATCATTTATTTGAACCCCCCCCCCAAATTTCAGTGGCGCAGCCTGCGCCGTGACACCCCCGCGTGGGTATTCGTGGTTATCGGGTTGGGGAACTGAATGTGCAACGCTGGGAGGATCAATTTTGAAGAATTGGAGACTTGGAATAATCGTGCTCACATTTTAAGTCCATAAATGAGGGTCATACCAAATTGAACACAGCCGTTTTACGGTGGGACTTAGAGGATTCTTTGTGAAAGATGGAAATCAAAATAAAGGGATCTACGTTTTAAGTTGGATCATAATAAGCAACGTGTCAAATTCTATGGAAATGAGTCCAGCAGTTTTATCGTGATGCGCTTACGAACAGACAAATGAACATTTAAGAAAATTGTGAAAGAGTAAGACTTCGCAGGCACAGTGAATAACTATTGTCAGTGAGAGATTTTTATGGACTTTTGTTGGCTGACAATTACATGAACGTACGATTTCTTTTTATTGTAGAACCATTAGGAGTATTCAGTGTTGTAGCGGCCTAATAAAGAGAAAGTATGCGATATAATTATCGGATTTTAAATATGCCACTAATTAGAGCACCACTAATCACTTTCCAACATATACAAATGGGTTGAAATATATAAAAATTTAAATTTATGTTGTGTTCTCGGCAATTCGACCTCAAAGAGTGACGATTGTGCATTGTTGTCATCAAAAATATGGCAAGAACTTCCCTGTTTTGTACATAACGAAACTTTTCTTACCTTATTAGGCCTTCAGTAGGGAAACGCTTAACAAAATAAACTTTTGATTAATCTATGGTGCTTAATTAATAATTATAAATGACTTTCATGTAATCTAACTCGGAATTAATATTGAAAATGAAACTTATAATAATCGATGCTAAGTTTACAACGAAGCTATACTTATCAATTGTTTATTTCTGGTGCCTTCTATTATCCTATTTATCAGTACATACTCAAAAGAAAACTTCATTTGGTTCCAATCCATAGTTATATATCCTTTAGGAACTGTATTTGTATTTCTTTCCCATAACTTTCTTATTGGCAAAGCCATTCCTGCAGTTCTCCATTGCTGATATGATAATAGTTTAAAATGTCTTCACAGCGATGAATGTAAACTTCCACGAGGGAGACATTCATAACAGAAATGCTTCTTAAACAATCCAAAGCTTACAATAATAATTAGCAAATAAGATGATCTAGAATGTTATTATTATTATTATTAT
>JAFIDM010063363.1:0-12022 GCA_023159025.1 Thereuonema tuberculata
TTTGGCTGTACGTTGTCTTATGAATGTTCAAAATGACGTCTTCTTTAAATATTTCTCTAAACCGTTGCATTTTCTACAATTTGAGATTTTGAATCATTACAGCTTTTATAAAAGATACAATGGGTAAAATTAGAAAAAGCTATATATAACTTCCCCTCTCAAAAAATAAGGCAATACATACTTTGTACTTTTTTACTTTGAATATGTTTTACTTGGTATTTGACAGCATTAGGTTATTTGGTTTTTGATCTTCATTGAAAGCATCGGTTCTTCAATCGAAAAATTAAACTTCGGTTAAGTTTTATGCACAAGTAGAATGGAGGCTCTAACGCCAACATTTCTCAAGTATCTCTGCCCTTCTCAAGTAGACCTTTGCCCTAATTATAATAAACAAACCATATATTTTCTTTCCATTCCATACTTTTAAAAAAATGAACAGACTGAAATTTGCCTTTCAAAATGAAACCTTTTTTTCTTAATGTTTGATTACAAATTTTTAGCAAAACTTTAACTTGTCATCATACTGAAACCAAAACTTTTGGATTAACACAATTGCTGGTTCTATATCACTTAAATTTAGATGTCATACCGCTTCTACAACTCTTTATAGAGTGCCTCTTGGATATCACTTTACGAAAAGTACTTTTGTATCATGTCGACTTAAGGTATTTCACATAACTTTCTATATCGTCCGAAATTCTGACGGTCGAGCGAAAAATCTGATGGAAACTATTTCACAAGGTTTCGAATTTCCCTCCGATGTTGAAGATACGACCGATTTATATATTAAAACATTGTTGTTTGGCCGACCAAATGAAATAGTCACTCAAGTGACATAATACGACCGACAATTTTATGAACCAATCAGTAAGTTTTTCTGAAGACCCATTATCATTTGTGAATGCAAACTACGGGAATTGTTCATCAAAAATCTTTCTATGCCTTGTATTGATTTTGTGAGGATTATTTCGAATTCAAAATGATTTTGACTTGTGTGTCGTTATATCATCTGCATAACAATCTATTTTTTTGTGTCGTTTTTAATATATGGGTGGACATTGTTTATGTCAAGGAATAGCAATGGACGAGAACTGAACTTTGAGGGATTCCAGCCCGAGTGTGATGTGTTTTGGAGTAAACTTCATTGCCATTAACCTTGATCTTTCTTCCTTTCATAAAATCTGCAATCCAAATAAGGTCTTTTCCTCTTATTCCGGTATCATAGGCGATTTTTAATAGGCATTTGTCTCCAGACTCGGTCGAAAGCTGCTGTAAGATCTATGAAGATTGCTGAAGTCTTTTTGTCGGTTTTTCTTGGAATCCATTAATTGTCGATTGACACAGATAGTTAAAGTTAAAGTTGCGATCAGGCCCAGAGGACCGCGCAATGCAGCTGGAGGGTAGGCTCCAGTGTTCAGAACCTACGGGACAAAGTTGAGGACGGGGGGTCGGCCCGTCGCTCGCCCGCCTTTAACTCCCGGGAAAGAAACCCGGTACCCATTCTATAGAGGGCTCGGTAGACCCTAGGGCCCGTTTGGAGGAGAAAGAAGCGTGGAAAAATTCCCGTCCTCCGCCGAGGCCGGGAATCGAACCCGCTACCTCCAACCTGCAGCCAAGCGCCCTTACTCACTCGGCTACCGGGCCCACCGATTGACACAGATAGAACAATTAATCTGCTATGTCAATCTATAATTGTTTTATTTTGTAGGATTTTCATTATATACGACTTTCGAAGTTGTGTGACAACTCCGAAAAAATACTCGGAAAAAAATAAATTATTGTCTGAATTTCTTTCATGCAAATATTTTGTGAAACGCCCTTTATTCGTAACAATCCAGGCCATTGTTCAGAGTAAAAGCAGATCAAAGTTATTTTGCAACAAGATACAACGAAAACAAAAAAAAATCTTGAATACAAATAGGAACAGTGGAATTTTTCCAACAAATTTAAAGTGCGGAAATTATAACAACATTACAATAAAAACATATACAAACATAAGGATTCATTGAGCTGTTTTTAGTATTTTTTATACCGCGAATCCAGGACAGCTTTTTCATACGCGAGTGTTTTTATGTAATTAATGCAAACATTAATGTAATTATAAATATAAAGTTTACATGTGCTAATAATGCTGATTAAAAGTTCAGCCTGCACACAAACAGCATAAAATTATAAAAATTAAAAATTTAAAACATTAAAAATTTAAAACATTAAAAATTTTTTTAAAAAGAAGTTCCACAGCTTTCGCCAGCACTTAGACGTGGCTTCTTCAGTGGAGATGATTCGAGAGACAGTCGGCTCCTCTATTTAAGCCGTGAAGGACCAATGAGTAAGGGCGATCTTTCATTGGTGACTGCAAACTTCAATAGCAGCAGCCTGGAGAGTAGAGGTCTGTCGCAGTAATAAATATTACAATAATAATAATATGTCTAATATGTCTTACTTCTCTTATTGATTAATACGAGTGTAATGGTGACTAACGGGGTGTTATTTCATGTCCAGAGGGCTTTAATAATGTTAAAAACCATAGTTAGAGGGTTGTGAACAGGTTTTCTATGCTCTAATTACGAAAATATTCGATTTACAAATAAAGAATTCTACTTAGCGGAAATTCACTTATCGCGCGGTGAAGTCTGGAACTGATTAACCGCGATAAATGAGGGGCGACTGTATCGTTGTTTTTAATATGGAGGGCCGTTATTTTGTTGACTTTTGTTTTCTTTATATGTCTTTTGAGATCAGTGAGCTGTAGATACTGAGCGAATCCAACTGATGATGGTTGAGAAACCAGATACAGCTGTCCGGGATTCCCGGTATCAAAAGATACTAAAGCCAGTTCAGTGAATCCTTATTTATGTACACGTATGTTTATATTGTGAAGTAGGAGAAATTTTCCATTTTCCTTCATTACTATAGTTTTTGTTGTATCTTGTTGCAAAATAACTTTCATCTGCTTTTACTCTGAACAATGGCCTGGATTGTTACGAATAAAGGGCGTTCACGTTATACAGGCTATAGTTTTTCCTTTTCTTATAATGAACAAATGCCTTTTGCTGCCAGAGAAATTATATTCCATATTTTCATATTTGTCTCGTACCATATTATTTTCTCAATCTTATTTTTTGTGAGGGTCTCGTAGCATTGAAAATCTTTCTGCGTCGCAATGGTCTCCCCTTTCTCCTTCCCAGGAAAGCAATAGTGGTTTCTGGAACAACTCTTCTCAAATGCATTTCTTCTGATCTCTTCTTCTGTGCCTTCATATTGACAACGAAAATACAATATCAAATTATTTTAGTAGCCTGAAATTTCCATATACTATTTAGATTATCCCCTAATTACATTTAGATTATTATTGGCGATCTTAGTTTAAATGCATATTGGACTAAAGATAGAGTGTGGGAAATACAAAAATCATAATCAATTTTTGTAAGAAATTGTAGCCCAATTCGATTTCTTGGCAAGTTTTCTTGGCAATTCTTTCTTATTGTATTCAAAATAGATAAAATATGAAGAGATCAAAATATAAGTTACAGATTCTAATTCTGTCTCTTTTGATTCTTTACTTTTTTATACTCGATAATAAAAGACAGTATTATCAATTAGCAAAATTATATCCTACTTAATAATTTATGTTCCTGAAAAGGTATTTTTTTATGTAAGAGTGCCCAGGAGAAAAGTCAATAATTCTAAGAGTTCATAAGTTGTTGTTTTGTTTTATTATGAATATGTATCCTATTGCGAGGGGCTTCTGAGATAGAGCTCTTGAATGTACAGTTGGTAATTTATTGATAAGAAAGATATATTGCATACTGTTTCTAATATATATACAGTAAAACCTCTTTAAATCGTCACTCAAGGGACCAAGCATTTTTGACGACTTAAGCGGAGTGGGATTTCAAAAAAAAAAAACAAGCTAAAAAACACTGAAATACAGTATTTTCATTAATTGCTGTAAGATTCGGTGAGAAAAACAAGATTTTTCAGAAATCAATACCTGCAAATAAATGAGGGAAAAAAAAAATTATAGTTACCACATTTTAATCATTTTAAAAGAAAGGCAATGTATGTCTTTGAAACGTTCCAGCCAACCACTGCTGCCGCCGAAATCTTCAATGTTCAACTCCTTAGCAATTTCCATGGCTTTTTCTTTGAGAATCACGGCTGAAAACGGCACATTTTTTGCTATCTGGCATGTTTTAGCCAACGAACTAAAAAATCCTCGATCTCGTCAAACTTCGATTTCCTCATTCTCTTTCTTTTGTCTTTGCAGTCAGCTTCTCCAATTACTTGTTTCAATGAAAGAATATCGTTTAATGTAGTCCTTGGAATATTGTGTTCTTTGGCAAAAGCCATTTTCGAAACATCCGATTTTTCAAAAAAGTGCAATTAAGTCTTTTTTTTCTTTAAAGATAACTAGGTAAGTTTTCGTTTCCCTGGCATGTTAAAAACGTAATCAAACCATGAAATTGCAAGAGAAAAAAAAAGCCCTTAGAGCGGGGCTTACTCGCTATGGAATGAAGTCACACTCAGGAGCGGTCAAGAAAAACGTCTACACTCGACAAAGTCGCATCGAAAACTGTGCTTTGAATGATTAGCAGCGAGATTCCAAGAACCCGAAGGGGTAGGAAAGAAATGAAGTGACAGGCGTGGTCGAAAATTCACCGTAAAGGCTTGGCTTTCTTAAAGTGAAGGGGCGGGGCTAAAAAGACAACACGATGGCATGCAAAATGGAGAAGAAAGATGCTTTTAGCCATTTTTGAGGGTGACGAGTTATCCGGAGTTGAATTAAATTTGGTGACGGGTAAAGGAGGGTTATTTTACATTATTGTGTAAGAGACCTTGTCGGGACCAAATGAAAACGACGACTTAAACGGAGTGACGACTTATCTGGGTGACGACTTAACGAGGTTTTACTGCATCAGTAACTAAATTCTTGAACAAGTCCTTCTCTTATCTGTATTCTTTATTTAAAAGGCAGCTGGCCAAAGGTTTTACTATACTGATGACAATGATTTTTCTAATTGTTTTGGAAATGTCATTTCTGGGAGAAGGAAGCGAAATCATCAAATGATCATCAGATCTTCTTATTAGTTTATTACTTTATTTTGCTCACTATCGTTTTACTTTCATGATTAAATGTTTAATTTAGAGACATATCTATTCCTCTCTGATAATCAGTGAATCTCATTTAGATACATTTTATTACCGTTTTTCTTTTCTTATATTATAATCCTGCAGACAAGCAGATATTTTTGTTTTTGGATATTGTGTTTGCCTTTAAGATATTCAATTAATTCATCAGTTAATTTACTATATTAATAAACTGTCAACTAAAGTATGAAAAGAACCTTTAAATCGATTATTGATTCATACTGAAATTGGAAATTAATTAAACTTTGACTTGTGTATTACACGCATTTCATGATAAGCCAAAATATCAATATCGGTAAAAAAGGAATATTGTACCTTCTTCATCATTAAAATTTGATATGAAACTATGTTATATTTTCAAAACCACAATAAAGCATTAGCTGTTGATTTATCAATGTTTCTTTTTCGTAGACAATGCAGGTATCTTATGATTCTGATTCTGATTCAGTATTGCAGTAATTTATATTTAATTAGAAATAATTGTAAAAAATTAAAAAATCAAGAATTTATGATTGACTAAGGATGCAAAGCGTGTGGAATCTCACTTATACCCCAATCAACATTTTTCTTCTTTATTTGTCCATTTGCGAGCTACATTGAAAGGTTGAACGTCTTTCCGTAAAATTTGATATGTACTTGCCTATATTTTAAATGGACCTATGTTTTAAGTTATGTCAAACTTAAAACATAGGCCGATTTGGTTTGGACTCCATCCCTCCCATTCCACAAAAGTGACACCGAAATCCTACTTTAGAACAATTGAAATGATTTCTTTAAGTTTTTTGCGTTTGTTGCAGATTGCTGGTATTTAAGCAACCAAGGGCCTGCACGGCCTGTAAAGATATACCTTTGCAAATGTATATATATATTCACTAAATAGAAGTACTCAAACAGATAGAGATAAAGTAGAGGAAGGAGATAAACAAACAATGATTTGGAGTGCTAATATAAGTTGGAGTGCTGTTTAACAAATAGCTTAAACAAAGCAATGAAATTATTGAATATATATTTAAAAAAATAATAAGCTTTGATTCGCTGTTGGATGCGAGGTCTTCATCACTGCTGGAGTCGAAACTGTCCATCTATAATTTCACTCCTGCCAGAAATCTTGATAAATCAACTTTTAATCTGCTTGCATTTATTTATGTACATACACACACATAGGCTATAGATATACATAACATAAGAAAGAATGGAAGAATTTTGCATAAAATTTTTGATATCTCAGTAATTATGTTGAGGATTCATCCATTCTTTTCTTATTATTTTAAGTTATTATTAAGGCATTAATAATAATAATAAAATAATTAATTCAGCTGAACAAATTAGCTGAACAAATTCAGCTGATAAATAATTGCTTGCTTGGTAAATAATTCTTTTCCCTTCTTTAAATAATTGCTTGCTTGGTAAGTTTTTTTTTTTTTAAATGCTTATTCTAAAATGCTTAAATGGTTAAAAATTCTTAATATTTTCAAATAGGGTTCGGTTTTTACGACCGGATATTCTTAAATATATGGATAATTTACGACTTCAAAACAATAAAAGAAGGAGGTGAAATGTCAAATGTAATCAAAAACATGCCTAAAAGCTGACTATCCAACCAAAAGGAAAAACAAAGCTAGGATGTCTTATTTCAACCATGGGATAAAAAGAAAAAATCCTGAAGTTCACATCTTCCAAACCAAAGAAAAAAAAACCAAGCAAGTTTATTACATGTCTCAAAGAGCTTTTAAACTTAAAAACTGTGTTACAATATGCATTTATATGCAAAACAAAAACTATATTATCTTTATCAGAATAACAAGATCTACTTAATTTGTATCTATTTAAGATTGAAATTGAAGCTCAGAAAAAAATATGTCATAAATATTCAGTCCGTAATAACTAAAACCCTTTTCTAATTTTCTAATGCCTATCAAATAAAGCTGAATGTTAATTCATTGAATTTGCTGTTAATTTTACATTTTAACGATGGTCATTTTTACCATATTTAAATAATTGTTAAAAAAAATTCTTGAAACTCTTCGCAAGATGCTAGAATATTCTTCAATTGAGGTCATCTTAATGTATCTTTTTTTAAGAATCTTGGATACAATTTCAAGTACGAAAAGCAAATGGAAATTTATACTAAAATTATAAATTACAATAGAGCAATACACTATTCTTAATCATGTACATTCTTTATTTTAATTTAATTCATATTAGAATCACAATCTATATTATGTTGACAAGATTAATGAATGTGGTTGGCAATTGAAGCATGGACAACAAGAAAATGTGATAGAAAAAATAATTACGGCCTGTAAGATGAAAATTTGAAGGAAAACAGCGGGCTAAACAAAATTAGAAATGAAAACAAGTATTGAAGTTTTGCAGGAATTAGAAATTGTTTCTATTTCAGATAATAATGAAGCAAATAGCGATAACTGAAAACGTTGTTGATAGAGATCGCATTCCTCGAAAAATCCTAAAGGATTGGGCAAGAGGTAAAAAACTCCCTGGACGACCTCCTCAGTGCTGACCGTAACAGGCCACTAGACCAAATACGTGATGAGAAGATGAAGAAGAAGATGATGATAGATGTAATCCGTTTCTGTACTAAAGAAATCAGCTTTTAAGTAAAAACATTCTTTCATCAATTGTCTTGGCCAGATGTGTCGAGCCAAGTATTCCATATTAGCTATCCAGGAAGAATGGAAGAAAGAGAAGAGAAGAGAAATTCTTATAACATGGTAGAAACAGTTGTCCCAAGCTTCCATTCGGCCTACAGACTTCTTTGTAAAGAAGGAAATAGATTTAATCTTTACTTCTGCTGTAATTTCTTAATTTTATTTCTTCCTTGTCTACAAAGAGATGTTTTTTTTGGTGGTCAATGGAAAGGCTGATCAAAATGTTTTGATCTTTAGTCCTGAATTTGCTCTGCTACTTAGGAGTCATTTTTATTTCTCTATTATTTCATAGTAATTAAGTGCCTATGTTTAATAAGAAGATTTCTTTTGTTCGTGATTTCCTTCAATAAAAATCTCACAAAGAATATAAGAATAATATATCTGTGGTTGAGAAGCAAGAAACCGTTGGGATGTCCTTTAGTTGCGATATAAATTATTATTTATTGCTGCTACATAACTGCCAAACTAATCGTACAATAATCATTTAATATTCTAACAAGAAGACACATTTCATTGTTAATAATTAAAGTTATTTTCTTAACAACTTAACACTCAGTATCTATTGCTTGCTTTTTGTTGCTAGGATCCCCAAATATAATGTAGTCTTACAGAATGTTACCAGAATCCATAACTATTGTTAAAAACATATTTCAATTCAAAGACTGGAATTTTATATAAGGAAACATTGTTTCATCAAGGGTTAATTGATAAAAATTAATGTATCTTGATTTGCCAGTTTTTATGAAGAAAAACAAAGCATCCTACCATTTTTTTTTTATTTTTTAATGATAAATAACAATGATAATCAATATAAGAAATGACGCTTTAAAAACACAGTTATTAATAAAACTTTTAAAAAAGAGGTTATTAAGTCAAAAACAAGGAATTAAGTGGGAAATTTTTATGCCACTCTCAACATTTTAATATTGATCATTCTGTCACACAAATCAGGGCCGGCGCTAGGAGGGTGCGGGGCCTCGGGCAAGATGAATTTTGCGGGGCCCCTGACGTGATTTTGCGGGGCCCTTTTAAAGGCCGATACACACTATCAAATTTGATTGTAAAAATTTGTCAAACGTTTCAGGTTGGCAACTTTTGCAATAACGTTCGAAAACGTAAAAAGTTATTTTCGCCTCATCAACATTATCTGAATGGTTGTCAACCCGAAAAGTTTGACAAATTTTTACAATAAAATTTGACAGTGTGTATCGGTCTTTAAAAGTAAAGGTACAATGACCTGAATTTTTTTGTTGATCTGTTGCAATTTAGGCCTACATGTATTTCGATTTTACGTAAATCGAAATGCCTGGATACATATTATAATATTATAAAGGCAACGCGCGGGGCCCCCACAAGCGCTGGGCCTGGGGCGGATGCCCCGTTCGCCATCCCCTAGTGCCGGCCCTGCACAAATATGTAATAATTTGTATTGCATAGTTATTTTATTTTCTTTTATTTAATATTATGTCATTTACTCTAAAACTTTTTCAAAAGATTTTTTTTGCTTTAAGCAAAAAAGTTACTTTTAATTCACAGAGTAACCATTTTTTAGATTTAAGTGATACTCATATTTTCCACTTCTTATTTATTAAGCATCTTTCAATAATCTCTTACATTAAGCGTTGTGAATGCTTTAATAAAATAGCATTCGAGTTATTTCTGCTATTATTGTTACTGCATTTCTGTTTCATTTAGTTCAACTTGTTTGAAAGTGACTTTCGTTACTGATTTTAAAAGAATTCTCATTATTGTATTATTATTATTAACTTTCAAATATTTTCTATCATGTAAGTTATCACAATCATCAACTTTTTCAAGCTTTGAACTTTTCGTTGTTTTACTATTATTTGAAATATTAATTTACTGTCAATAATAACAAGTCAATTCAGAGTTTTGTAGTAAACACAAAATCAAGCGGCTCGCCGTTCAATTTGCAATGAAATACTTCCGTTGCTAAATTGAACTATTTTTTATTGGCGCGCATAACTCATTCATTCAGGTCAATGTAATTCAAGGATCATGTACAATTTCCATCACAGCCTCCTCAGTACACCACTGGCTTACAAATAGGCTTGCAGGAGAGTTGTTACCGTCCCAGCATTCCCAGTGGAAGCAATTTCCGCATTGAATTCATTGAGTTCATTGAACCCTCCCCTTTTATATACCAATCGGGTGACTCCGAGTAAGTGACTAGTGGCCATCTTGAACCGAAGATACCTCATAGAATCGAAGATACCACGTTCGTTCTCAGCGTAGACAATTCCTTGTAGGTAGACCCCAAATCTGTCCAATGACCACTAACAGTAATCATCTAAAACTGATAGTGGGTTGTGTAGGAGGTAGGATTTTCCACAAACCTCCAGATCATGGGGAGTCGAAGAAATATGACTCACAGGGCTTCCGACTCCTGATTTGGGCTGTAGAAGGCTTTACACAGGGATACACACACACAAGGGAATTCTCAAAGGATCGTTAACAAAATATAAATTCACTCATATTTCTTGATTTAAGTTTTCATTAAAAATTTAGGTCTATAACGAAGAAAAAAAAATAACATTTATTACTTCATAAAAAAAAAATATATTTTAATCTCCTTTCCGTTATTATGTGAAATAATTGCAATATATATTCAAAATATATCATTGTATCATCTCCAATGATGCAATAGTAACAATTCAAATTCTATGAAGTGCGGATAATAGATATTCTTGCATTGGCATATTAAGGAACACCCTCCTCCCATTGCATCCAAAAATGAAAGAAATTTAGAATTTAGATTCTATTTTTTTTTTATTGGAAAGTTCATCAATTTGTCTGTAAACTCCTCCCTATCCAAGAAAGGACATCAGGTTTTTTTGTTTTTTTTTTTGGTTGAACAACTACGACCATCAAAACCCTCTTCCATTCCAAAATCCCGGGTACACCTAAATACTTTTGTATCTTTTATTATTCTTTCATGATGTTAAAGATGTAAAAATTAAATACTAACCTGTAGTAATAAATTCGCATCCTCGATGATTGTACAATGATAAAAACTTAGAAGTAGCTCTGGTGATCTTCTGCCGATTCATATTACTTCGAAATCATGATTTGTAGTGTCTTAGGAAGCTGCTATTGCTTTTATGGCTTAGGACAGATTTTCCATAATGATATCCTTCATATGTCGTAAGAAAAGTCTTTAAAGTTCATCTTGAGTAAACATTTAGATTCACAGATATCCAAATGCTGCATTTTAAATTCTAGATGTAAAATAATCTAGACAAAACAAATTTAAACTATATTCCATTTAGTTCCAATAGTGAATATTTTAGTACTAATTTATCAAATCATTCTAAGTAAACCCGGAAATTTTTTAATAATCTCGTGACCATGGATTCGTAAAAAATTTTCTCTATCATGTGGTCTTTGACTGCGATCGGATTACCTGTAAAAAGTTTATCTCAATGAGAGGTCTTTACATTTGGTCATCTAAAATGAACGGTTTAAAAGTTGCCTTAGTCACGTGACCTTCGGTTGACCCAAGTAGATGAAACATAAAATGTAGGCATCCTCAATATTATTCATAACATTTGAAACCTTATTTGTATTTCTGTGTCGTCTGGTTTCGGAGAAGTAGTCGCCAGAAAAAATTTTCTTTTATATACCGTATATAGATTTCAAGGTATTTTTTAAGTGTTAAAAATAAGCTATTATTGATTTGTAGGTCATGCTGAGACTTGTTACGCTTAGTAAAAGGAATAAAAAAAATTGATGTCGCAGGATTCCAGCAAATATATATTATATTAAATTGTAGGTATATACTGTAAAGTGAAGAAGGTTGAGAAGCACTGGCTTACAGCTTCTTTTGGTTAAGGGGAAAAAAGAACCTGATATTTCTGAAAGTGGATCGTAACATTTGATAAAAACAGAAGAGCGTATTACGCTTCAGTTTGTCTAACTTTAAACAAATACAAATAAAAATGGGACGATCTGATTTACATCATTATTGAGACTGCGAATGCATTTATCCAGTTTAAAACCCTATCCCAACTCAAGAGAGAAGAGATAACGAACAGAGAGATAAAACCCGTGCTTTCCAATTACTCATAATGGTTCGTCAACTGTGTTGATGTTCAGCGAACGCCAGCGAAACAATTGATTACCAATTGGATCCAACAATTTTCGATGTCTGCCAAGGCCCGATTAAATTAACGGGCCAAACA